>JAQFXZ010000205.1:0-25688 GCA_034694025.1 Ceratophysella scotica | reverse complement strand
CGCAGTTTCACGCAGTTTTGCGCAGTTTTTGGTTTTACGCAGCAAAAAATTTTCAACTGCGTAAAAGGCGAACCCTGTGTAAAATTAAAAGTAGGAAGAACTTGATCCACTACAGAATAGAGGTTTGAGCCGAGGCTGGAAAGGTCAGCAGCGGCGTTTTTAAATTATTATTTATTTTTCTTAAATTAACGAATTCAGCAATGCAAAAAAAACTATACTATTAACGCTAATAGCTAAGCGTGATCAATGATCAACCTCTAGAAATACAAACAAATATTCAATAATATAAAGAAAACTCTAACCGCCGATGAAAAAAACGGCGGGCGACGGCGCCCACCTTTAGTATCATTTGAACTATGGCAGGACACCACGGAAATTGCATGGCAGAACACCGACCACGCTTCTTGGATTGCTCAAACCGATAGCTCTTAAGGGTCTCCTTCACCTTTGTACGTACTAATAGTTAAACTCCATAAGGAACTGTGTTGAAAAAAAGGATCTCCGCCTAGAATACTGATCGTTTGAGTCTCGCTTTTTTGCAACGGACTGAGAAAGAACCGATCTACAAATTTGTGAACAGTTTTTTGATTATTGATCACTGAATGAAGTTATTAGTGCTCAAAGTTGACTGAATTCAGGCACTACTTTTGACCCTAATAACTTCTATCAGTGACCAAAAATAAAAAACTGTTCCACAAAGTTGTAGATTGGTTCTTTCTCAGTCGATAGCAAAAAATCCGGGACTCTACGATCAGTATTCTAGGAGGAGATTCTTTTTTCCCAATCAGTGATTATTTAGCGGTTGTGGGAAGTTGGCCCATTATCTTGTTCGAATGAGTTGTGAGTGAGAGAAGAGAGCGAACTCCCCTTGCTAGCTTTGCAAAGCCAGCCAAAATGTGAAGAACTGTTTCACCTGCACAATATTGTTAGGAGCGGTCAAGCATTGCGATTAAATGGGCTTCGCACCTATTTTTGTTCACGAATTACGAGGCCATTAAGGACGGAATAGGACAATCGATGAGCATGAGATCCATTTTCTTGCCCAGCCAGGTCCAGACGTTGTTAGTACTGGTCTCTGCTCAGTAGCTCCTAACTAGGTGTATAAATATATTAAGCAGGTTGAATAGCCTCCGTTTCAGGAGTTTGATCTCCTTGTTTCTTGCCAGAGACACCATTAGGCCTTGTTAGAGCCGAGTCGAGGCTCCAATCACACCTTTCAATCAGCTCCATGTTCTCAATCATCAAAGGATTCTCAGGCTTGATGGATTCGACCTGCCCCAAATGATGATTGTTATAGCTTTGTTAATGCTTGTCAGCACCAGAATCTATCACAGTTGGGCTCATGTAGCCGACTCATTGTCAAAAACAGAAGAACAACTTCCTCATATTGGGCTCCAGTTTTGGTCTCAAATAAGGATTTTTGTTTGCTAACTCACATTATAGGAAACCTGAGAGTACCCGTATCACAACTCGTTAAGGCATGTCCCGAATAAAAAAACACCTTAACCTGATCATTGTCCTGATACTATAAAGAGTTCATTGCTGATGTAATGTTATGTTATGCTAAGCATTTTGTGCGACAGGTTCTTCTTGGCTACACCTTCATCCATTAAAAATGAATCCGTTTAATTATAAACCTGACACTGTATTCTCTATTGATCTATGTAATGCACAACTTGCGTGAGGTAACTATAGAGGTTTCAGCTAGTAGTTAGTCAAATGCTAACACTTTTACAATACACGCCACCAGCAAGTAGCAGTAAATCAAAACAGAAGTAGGGAAAGCAAGCGTGGGGTGATTAGCAACTTTCACCGTAAGGTATACATTACGTAAAGTGTAACTTTCACTTAGTAAGAGTAAGACCAGTTGGTTGCCCTGGCCTTTAGATGCCCTGATAAAGTTAGCAAAACCATATCTACAAATATTTGACTTTTGGGATGGACAGAAAGCCACCCAATTGGTAAAGTCTTTAAGTCAAACTTCAAACTGGCGAAAACCTGATTTTTTGGAAATTAACTGAAACACAGATAGGAGATACGAAAATCGTAAAATCTAAGTTTATATTGTTGACCTATGTACTCGTCTGTTTCTAAAATCGAAATACATCTGTTGCAGGTAGTATGGATAATTGGCTATTTTACATAGTATCCGGCTAATATGGAAAATGAACTCTAAGCGACGTTGATTGATGCTTGCAAGTATGTGTATCCGATTTCTGAAGTTAGCTGCTCTTACTCAGCATTTTTCACTCTTTCCAATATGTAATTTTATATTCAATCAAATATTCCTAATCACAGGATTAAGGTTTTTATTGTGTGGAAGCCTGAATAAAGGATTGTAATAAGTTTCTAAAAAAAGGAGCTAATTTGTTTTGTCTGGACCTTTGTACGTTGATTTAATGTGGTTGGGCGTATCTGATAACTGAACATATTACAGCATTGGAAAGAGCGTAGAATTCTGGGTAGGAGCAGCTAACCACAGAAATCCAGTATATTGTTCAATTTTTAATTGTACAACCTTCGAAACCGTAAGTTTTGTGACCGACGCCTCACTTACATTGTGATTTATGTGTTGGGAAGAGCCTCATCTTCCAAAAAAGGTTTTCGAAGGTTGTACAATTTAAAATTCCACAATACATATTTTCATTTGATAATGAACGCTCCTTGGAATTCATTTTCCATATTAGCCGGCTATTATATAAAATAGCCAATTATCTATATCCAATTTTTTTGTCAGAAACAAAACTAACAAAGTAAGATATATTCAATTCATTAAGCCTATTTAAATAATCATAAAACTGAAGTGTTTGTGTTTTATTGGGTGGACCAATTTGATTTAAGTATGAACTGAGAGAAATCCGAATTTAAAAGGGAATTATCTGAACAAATTATGACTGTGGAAACGTGTTAAGTCGCAAATATAACTTCATTTTCTGAATCATTGTGCAAAGTTGGCCTTTGTCGCCCATTTGGTGACATTAATTTTAATGATCTGGTTTGCCAATTTATGCAACTTTGGGTTTCTTTTTTGTAACAATTGCGACGAGAACTTACCTGAAATACAATGTGAATACATTGTTTTGCATGTTAAGATTCTGTGCCGGTGACATTAAAATAACCATATCTTAACCTGGACTTGACTGACTACTGGTCTTTAGCGAATAAAGAACCTGTTCCATAAAAGGCATTTGTACACGAGGAGGAGGATTTTATATGAGTGCATGTCCAAATAAGTAAGGTTGAATTATGTGAATCATGATATCCGAGTCAGGAACAGGGATAATGGATGGGAGTCCAAATTGATAGTATAATCCCCACGTCTATTCCTATCAAAATATTTCTATTCTCCCGAATTTGCACGCCTTCTATTCCCTCAAACCTCACATAAAGTTTCTGTTTTGGGTGCGGTACGGAACGAGTTGCCTCAAATGAAACTCATAACTCTGAAGGTAAGTTGCGAGGCCTGTCTTGGTCAGAAGGGAAAGTCCACGTAACCGTACAATATTGGAGCCCCATAGCTTTGGAGCACCTTCTTGGCACAGTTGTGCGGAACGGATCCGTTATTGTGCTAAGCCCAAGATGTATGGAAAACGGGATAAGTTAAGTTAGGAATTCCTCCGTTTTTGACTGGTTTGAGAAGGGGGAGCGTGGTGGAGCGCTGGCGTGTGTCGCAGAGGAAAAACAAATCCTGGCTCTCTAGCTTTTGGTCGGTCGGAATCTCTCTGGACTGGCATTCTGAATACCCGAGTTCTCGTCTCAAGTGAAAGAGGGAAAGGAGTTGAAGAGCAGAAAATCAAAAAGTTCTCTCGATTTCATTTCCCTGCCCACTTCTGTACACTCCGGTCTCGTGTCACCAATTCCAGCTCCACTCTCGCCTCACCAGTTCATCAATCATCAACATCTCCTTAACATCAACTCCATCTCAGCTTGTTACTCAAACGGAGTGCGTACGCCCTCAAAAATAACTAGAACCGATTTTCGTCGTTTGGTGAGGACGGTCAACCCTTCAGTACAACAGGGTGGGTGGTTTGTGAGCTGTGAGCACTGTTTGTAGCTTATTCTGTGGTTTTATAGCCCAAGTGGAGTGAAGAACGATCTTTCCACTTATCAAGAGTTAAAAACGTCCACAATTCGTAAGTGCATATTTGCAAAATCCTTAAAACAATAGCGATTTCTGTTGAGATTGTGGTTTGTGTTTCGCATCACCATTTTTTATGCTTGAATTTTTGGCATCGTGCTCCAGCCAGTTTTAAATATATGCTTTTTGATTTTGAACATATTCAGTTGCTTTACTAGAAATACAATACAATACAACTAAATAAAAAAAACTAGCCTCCTCGATGCTAAACACGTGGAGTCCTTCTTTGAGTTAAGGTAACGAATATGGAACAGGCTGTAACAGCCTATTGTAAGCACTTAACATTTTGACCTAAACCTAAACTAACAAGAATTTACGAAAAGATCCGTCGCGCGTTTCCAAAAATGCCTAACCTAACCTAAAGCATTGAAAATTATATGGGAAGCCAAAATCGCTTCCAAATGTGCATTTTCAGTGAGTACTACAATGGGTAGTGACAATGTGTATTTTCAACCTGTACCATAATATTTGCTTCAGCATATATGTTAGATATAGTTTCCTATATAACTTTGAACCCATAAACAGTACAATTGAATCTAAGCAGTTCCTGGAACGCTCCTGGTGTTTCGATCTATTGAAAATTATTGCTATTGATTCTCAATGAAATAGCCCGCTCGCAGTTAAATTAAACAATGGCCGCGAACTAATCTGAACTTAATTTGAATATTTCTATTGCTATCACTGGAAACAGCTGCTCTTTTGATATTAAATCATGGTTTTGTCGGTGGGCCACTGCATAACAGAATCAAAACTTTGGAACAAAGCATTTCAGGACTTCCTGACTCAATTTTCCCTGTAAAGTTTGTGTTACACGAATTTCATTGTGAATTCATTGAATTTGTTAAATAGCAGCGATAATATTCCCGGAATGAGACAGAAGACGAAGTGTCATAATAGTTTACAGTTTACCCCAAGGGATAAAGCTTTTCTATTAAAGTCACCACGAAACTCAAGTGACTGCTTGCATGTGCATGTGCATGGAGAAAAGAAAATGTCCAATTTCCCACTGGGAACACTTTGAGTTCTAATGTACCAAAATGCATAACGTCGTAAGTATCCTTGTACATGATACACTCAACTTTCCTTGCTCATTCATAACAAATACCAAAAAGTTAAAACTTTTGTAATGCTGAAATGCTGAGTGGATGTTCCAGGTTCCATGCATAATGCAACTGGGTTATCTACAATATAAACTGGATCGGTGATAAACTGAGTTTGCATTTTCTAATAAACCAAGGAAGTTCAAACTGAAAGGGATTTTCATTTTCATGTTTTTCATAGCTCCAGTCCATGTTTTGTGCAATAGGGCGGAATTCTAATCTCAAAACTTTGTCTACAAACTACAAATTGTAGGCAACAGATAATGGAGGCAGTTAAGGTTTCGAGCCGTATCTCCTCTCCCATTTATTAAATGAAATTCCAAAGTTTGAATAAAAGGAATGAAAAGCTAAAAGAGCAACAAATTCATAAGCTCTCCGGATCCATGAGGAATGTGTTTCTTAAATCCGGAATATTATTAAGAATATCATCTTGAGAGATATTTTCGATATTGGAATCCAGAGAAAAAACCTCTCGTCGGACTGGACTCTGGTCTGCCGGGCCGAATTTGAGCATCATAAATGATTTTTTTTTGAATATTTCATTTTGCCATGATGCTCCTATGGTTTAAAGAATACTTTTCCAAAAATAGAATTGAGCCCCTTAGGCCGATCTGTATTAAATTTTTAACCCGTTGGTTCTTTGTTACTGTATTCCGCATTTTGTATTATATTTAATTCTACATATTTTGCTGTTTGAATGGCTGACATTTGAATTTGCATATGTGCCTCTGTTTTCAATATTCCCAGGTGAACATCAAAATTCACATTTGAAGCAGCTAATCCTGCGTTGGCGGATGCGAAGTTAAGTGGATTGAGTGGATCGGGATGAGCTATAAATGTACGACTGTAATGAACTGCTAAATCGCTAACCTTACGGGATCGAGTCAGCTGAAATCGGAACAATAAGCTTCTGCTGCTTTTACTCAACCTGAACGGAATTAAGCTCCAAGCTTCAAGCGAAAAAGGGACAAAGTACTAGGAACAGGAACTGTTCCGCAACTCTGCCTGACAAGTGTATGTTTACACATTTCCTTTCAGTCTCCGTTGTCAGGTCATTAGTCAAATCCTGAGAAGCATAACATTAAGGCACCACTAAATTCGGAGCCCCATCATGGAACTGCTGGAAACCAGTTCTGTCACAAATTCTGGGAATGGGACGCAATCCGAGAGCTTTCACATTGCCGAAACGACAGTTCAGAGCTGGGCAGAAGATGGGAACGGGTCCACGTCACTCAGTGGGCCCATGTTGCCCTATCGTCTGGAGCTAGACGTGTCCGTCTCAGTGAGTCTCTACTCGGCCATCTTCCTGCTCGCCGTGCTGGGAAACGTGCTGGTCATCCTGACCCTAGTCCAGAATCAGGGCATGAGAACCATCACCAACCTCTTCCTTCTCAACCTGGCTTTCTCGGATCTTCTGGTCGGCGTCCTTTGCATGCCTTTCACCCTCGTTGGCATCGTGCTCAAGGACTTTGTTTTTGGGGCCATTCTCTGCAAGCTGATTCCCTACCTCCAAGGTAAGTGCTCAGGCCTTTCTCGAATCTCCGAAATGCATTACGACTTACGACCAAACCATAAATATCCCAGTATGGAGAAATGTGTTCACGTTAGAGAGTCAGAATCACAAACGGGTAACAGAATTTGGCACATAGTCCGTCAAAAAGCGGTCAAAATCGGTAAAAAATAGGTTAGGTTAGATAATCTTAAGGTACAGTAGGTTAGGTTAAGCTAGGCTTGGTTAGATTAAGTTAGACGAAAAAATTGGGCAAAAAATAAAATGGTTACATTAGGTTAGGTTAGCTTAAAAACTAGTATTTTGACCAATTGAACAGAAATACTTTAAATCAGTTACTCCAGGTTTTAGATATGCCCTGTGCTGTGTGGTTTACAGTACACTAGCAACTTTTCCATCCAACTTAGTTACATTTTTTCGTAGATCCTTGAGTGAATTCGGATTTCTCCGTCCATGTTTCAAATTCCGATTTTTGAGCATTGATCTTTGATTTTAGTAAATCAAATTGTTTCATACTGGCGAAAGCCAACACACGATGCTTGGAGAATCATTTTTGCATATTGTGCTTCAATTCATTAAAAAAAAAACAGAAAAAAAAAGAGTATTCAACTGTACTGTACACAGTTCCACTATTTTCGTACAAGGCGGCTTAAGAATTAATTAAAGAGGTCGCATACGGTCAACCTGTCAGCAGCCCTGCATTAAGTTCTGCCAAGGTGAAAGTAGATTTGATATTACTTGAAAAGACTTCGATTTAATGAGATTCGTCAGAATGTGATGATAGAAAATAGCATGACGCAAGTGAGGCTCAACAATGGGTATTCCTTTCTTCGCCATCCGCTTTTGATTTAGTTGGCGGTGCGTGTACTAAATGGTAGGGCTTATTGATTCTTACGCTCGTTTGACACTGGTTCTGGAACGCGAGCTCTCGGCTCAACTTAACTCCAAGGATCTCTGATTTGGGCCCAAAAATCACTGCCTCACCCTCCCATTTGTTACACAGCCTCTCACGCTCCTTCCACTTCAATCGGCTTGACAGGCTTCCGCATGCCAGAAACAGAACATCCCAGAGCACCCAGTTCTCTGGTCATTCCCATTTCTTCAATGACCTGGTCAAACAACATCCTACCCGCTCTTTGGGTCTAGGAAATTGTCTATAAATCTTCTCGAAACAGAACCCATGTGCTTTGACGTAAGGTACGTGCGGATTCTATTGTTGCTCTCTACTCCACTCTCAACAACCTCAACTTTAAGAATTCCTTACATGCTCGCTCAATGTTGACCTATTTTACGTTTCTAGTTCCGGTGTATTCTAAAGAAATTTTTTAGCTACCAATACGATGGTAATGTGGTATTTATAAAGTTTGAGCTACTCTAATTTTTTAAATGCTACTTGTGGAATATTGCCCTTCCTTCTCGAGGAAAACGCATTGACTAGAGATACTGCCCGCGGAGATACGCTTTGTGCTGTCAAAATGTATGACCCTTGACCCTCCATGCTGTCCCTGGGTCAACCATTTGCCCTAGTGCTTAAAATACGGCATCAGTATGCAAATATGTTTCACAGGAACGATTCCATTTTCAAGCAAATACTGCGTCACAGCTCTGCAATTTTAAATTCAGATTTTCCTAAGGCTACAGGTTCATTGCACTTTATTTCAAAAATAAATAAATTGACCACAATGTGTATCGTAGTGAACCAAAGCGGGATACCACTCCTTTGATAAAGTAGGCATTATAACACACAGAACCCGTAAATGCAATATGAATGTGAAAATGTGAGTGCTGGAATTGAAGGGTTTGCGGTTTTGGCCTCATTTCTATGGGGTTAGCGTTCCTTCATAATAAAGGAGCTGCTAATCTATAATTGAAATTGGCTCGTCCAGTTGTGTTTAATGCAAAGCATTTCATCCAATTAGAAACCACTGGATGCAGAATCGGAATAAATTAAATACCCGTATGCAAAACAGAAAAAGTCCCAAAGTTGTGTATACATGTCACTGCCACAAGGGAGTATTAGATTGCAGATTTACATAAACCTCGACTTGTCATCGGTGCACATATATGGTACTGACACTATCACAGTTGTTTTTGTTAACTTGTTTTTAACGATAATGTTCGCGTTATGATAAGCATGTTGAATCTGAGGTGCTTATGTTGGCCACACATTTTTAGCGGATTTTCAACTTTCCAGACGATAATGGAATCCCTCGCGGCTAAATTCGAGTCTTTTTTCAAAATTGTTCAAACGGGGATTGAATTTATGCCGTTTTGTCAAACACGGGTACGCCCACCACCCACCACATAAGGTCTGAGAGCTTGTCCGATCCTGACTTGGAATGTGCAATTCTTTCAAGCACTTCAGTGATCTGTTGTAGGAACACCCAAAAATGTACGGCAAATTGCACTACAGTAATTCTAGATTATTGGCAAATATTTTAAAATGGATAAATTTCGCTCCACGCGGTAGGTCAAAACAGCACATGTGTTCAAGTATTAAATGTGCTTATATATTGTTACATTGGAACCTCAACCTCAACACGAATTGTTTTCTCATCGAGTAGGCGAAAATATTTGAAGAACTTCCACATTCCGTATGTAGTTTAGCGATTTAAATTAGCCTTTTGTTCCTGAATTGAATTCTAAAGCGTTTCACAAAAGCCATTAAGATCTAAATACTTGTTTATACGGTATTGTGGTTGAATTCCCACTTCGAGATGGGGAATGTCAGACTTATGTAGTTTGTAGGAGCGTTCGTTCCCTAATTGGTCTCTCTCTCTGTGAAAAACAATTTAAGGGATATTTAGGAATAATTGACAGAAGTTATGTCAGTTGTTTGAAGTTCATAAATAAGTGAGGTCAGGCACTTTGACTCCCACACGCACAGAGTAGTACAGTACTACAAGTGCAGTGTAATGATCTGAGAATAATGGAGTAGCAAGATGGTCCGATTGATGTTTCTCAGGTTAAGACGGATGAATTTCGTCCAAGCTCAAATATTATGTGATCGAGTGAGTTTATAGTTTATTACGTGCTTCTTGGAAGCAAGATTATACACACAACACAGGCAGAATTGTTCTCACGACAAAGCGCCTTCTGAAATTTAAATATTTTAACAGTTGTTTACCAAGTAGTATTCAAAAATTTGCTAATACAAACTGATCGTGAGTGGATTAGAAAAATGCGACTGAAAAATCGGTATAAGTGCTACGATGAAGCTGTTGTGCACAAAAGCGGTAAATAATTTGTGCTACAAGAAAGCACTTTCCAAAATATCCATTTTGAAAGGTTTTTGGATTAAAGCATCATAGCGAATTCGTTTTACTATGCACAGTACAGTAGACTGATGATCGAATTCGGGGTCTGAGTAGCATAAACCTGTTAGACAACCTTTCAGGAATTTTAAAAAATGAAGGAAAATGTGTATTTCGCAACAACCGAAGTGGCAAAATTCAATTAGGTTTCTGTTCCGTATTGTTTGAACGAACCCTATTTGTTGACTTTTTAAAACTGAACCTTGATGTAGGAAAATGGAGTACTCAAAAAATCCCCCATAAAAATAAATCGAATTGCTTCAAAAGCAAGGCTGATAAAATCATAATGCGCGAACTGGCATCGGTATTTCAGTCTAATTCTTTTAAATTAGCCAGTCTTATTAACATAATTTAAATTAGCCAAGAATTCACATTGTAGTAAGCAAATTCATTAATATATGGACGCTTAAATAGCCCGATTTAAGACAACAGTTGGTGAAATGCCCAAATTGGTACAAATGAAGGTGTTGGTACATTTTTTGCTTATCTTAGCATTTGATTTCGCCCAAAGGGTGCAGCATTTGCTCAATTGAATGCACAATTTAAGCATAGGCTTTATACAATGTAAGCCAGAGTCTGATTGGTAGATGGTGATGGTATGGAGTCACATTGGATGCAGGTTGGTTAAATGAAGAGAAACGACGTTGCGGTTTGAGTCATTGCTTCTCCGTGTTCAGCCCAATTTATCATCAACTCCTTTTATCATCCTGACCCCGAGTTTCCTGACCGAGACACGGGATTAAATGCACATAAATTGTGTTACTCCAAATTGACTTTCCCCCAAAATGTTCTCCAGACCCGTCAATGACAATAAAGTAGCACGACGGGTATTCGCCATGCAATTTGAAGGAAAACCAAGAACCTGCCGACAAACCTTGAACACCAAAGGACACATTACTCAAGAACCAAGTATCGACTCTCTATATGTGTATCGCAAGCGTTACAAGCTACAAAGTCAAGATCTGTAGACGTCACGCTAGATCACAGAATTATGTGCACAAGACAATTCTCTTGATAAACCCTACTTTATATGCCATAAATTGTCTGGACGGAGGAGTCTACTTTTAGAATTCCTATTTCTAGCATTCACGCACACGCAAGCAAGTCTTGAAAGCAAGGAGAATCTGGAAGGCCTACTCAGATTGAGCAAATGGAAAGCGTTTACTTAGTTTTTCTTTGCACTATCACGAAGCGTGATTTGCATAGTACAAATATCTATTCTTCCAGCTAACCAGCTTACTAGCTTTCAAAGGTCTTTATTACTAATACCGGAGACGAGCAGCACGTGCCGTCTCGTATTGCGACCAGAAATACCAATCACAGTGCGGCAATGATATTTGTACAACTTATTTGATTACCATCCGGGAATGTGTGCTCAATACGTACAGTAGTACTATGTAATGTAATGTTAGCGAGCGATAGAACCTGCAAATGAAATCTGCTCGAAAAAGCTAAAAACCCTCCCTTTCAGCGTCAATGCTATTCGCATTCAGTTTATATGAAGGGCTTATCCCCAACTTTCCTAGTCTTCAAACGACACCAATTAGAATCTAAATCTGTAAATCTATTCAAACTTGGCCAGTGAATAAAATAATGGTTGTTCTCAAAATATGTATGGCAAGCAGTTTGTGAAATGGCTAGATAATCTAGTCAGTTTTTAGAATGGGTAGCTAAGCTGGTCATTTTGCAATTGCTAACCAAGTTAGTGATTTTACTGTACAAGTTGGCTAGTCATACTAGATAAGGATTTTACAAACTGACGAACAACGCTAGCCACTATGCACAATTATTTTAGGATACTTAACAACTTTATTCAACATTGAAGATCAAATATTCACAGAGAGAAACAAATCCAACGGCTAAAAATCTGCGTCTGACCACCTTATAATAGTTGGCAATGGTCTGACAACTTGACGAAGACATACGAACCACCATGCATAATCATTTTACAAGCGCACCCAAGAATTGTATTCTCTATTTTTCACATCGAATGTACAGTACAGGCGAGATGAGTTACTTGCATTGTCATATTGGCAGAATTGCAGCATCGATTTTTTACATTGACATTGATGGACACCGATTTTAGCTCAGTTTCATTTGTACTTTGCTCTGTGCAGATAATGGATTTGAATATTAAATAAAGCTGTCAACTTAAAAATAATTAATACTAGTCGGAGGCCCGTCCTACGGACGAAGGGCTTATAGATTAAGAGTGACAATTTTCAATAGATTTTGGTCAATGTTTCGGTTGTTGGGTCACTTAGGGGTCAGGGGCTCAAACACACTACAAAGTTAACATCTCCAAAGGAAAAGAAGCAAAAACTTTCATTAGATACCTACAACTTTCGATTCAGGCAAAAATTGAGATTTTGGTCAACTTTCGGGTTTGGGGTCACATATGGGCCAGGGGTCAAACAAACTCCATAATTTAAATTTTAACTGGACAAACACTTTCATCTCTTCCAATTTTCGGTTCGGACTGGCAGTTTTTCAGTTTTTGGGTCACTCAGGGCTCAAGGGGTCATCCAACCGTAGTCAACTTTACTTCATTAGCTGCTTTGGATCAGTACGAAGCTTTTGAGACCTCAACTGACCCTCTTCTTAGTGTCGAGACAATCGCGAACAGACGGGCAGACGGACGGACGGACGGATGAACGGACGCACACTTCAAAAAATATAGGAGATATGCATGGACAAGCGGTGCGGGGAAGTTTGTAAAATTGCTAGCATGACTAGTCAGTTCTTAAAATCGCTAGTTTAGCTACTTTTTTTTATAAAGACTATGACTAGCGTTATTTACAATTTACAAATACAAACTCTCTAATAATTTTGCAAATTGGCTAGTGATTTTGCAAACTGTCTAGCCTTCCACATTGGCTACAACATATATAAAATCATATGCACGCCTTTGCCTTATCGCTACAATGTAAACCCATAATAGCCTATTGACGCAGATCCTCTATTCATCTCAACTTGAAGACGCACCTACCAACCAGATAATGTTATGCTTCTAAGAGAATGAGAAATGTGTAGATTCCGGAGTACTTCCTGTCAAATTCATCGGGCTTTCTACTTCCATTACACTATGTATCTTTTACTTCCTCAAACTCAGGTTACAAACTCGTTTAATGGAGTCAGAGCACGTGCGTCTCTGCAGGTCAGGATTATGTAAAACGTACTCAATGCTGGATCAGCTTCAATTCAATATGTAGGCCTGTAACTAATACGGACGCATTATCCAGGCTATTATCTTTAATGTGCTCCTGTAACCAGGAGATTCAATGCGTAGAAAGCATTAGGCCTAGTGCGTGGCTTTCTTCGTCTCATGCCTCTACTGTACTTACTATTAAGAAATCAATTTTATTGTGTAATTACGTAAGTTATTAAGGCGTTTCTTATTTAATCTAAGGTATCAAGCATGCACGGAAACGTACACACGTTTTAATACGAACCACTCGCAAACCCACCTCCAATCTCCATTTGCTCCTAACCTAACACGCAGGGTTTCTCTCTGGCCTCTTCAAACTACTTTTTAGGTTTCTGTTGCTAGGCTACCGAATACTTCCTTGGAAACTTTGTGAAGTATTTTATGATGGACGACAAAAAATAAAGCGAATCGAGACAAAGTGTCCTCCATTCTATTACGGGTTAGCTCATCAGGACCAAATCGCTCGTGCTTACGGAACCAACATCAAAGTAGAAATAAAGCCGATTGTGCAGCACCAGCAAGAGCCCTAGAAAATATTACCCAGGAATGAAGAAATACTTGGGTTGAGACAAATAAATTTTGATCTGATTACTCGTGCAGAATACGGCGAACATAAAACATGACATACGTACAAAGATATGCTTTCAGAATCCGTCTCCTTTGACAGTTTCATCGAATCAAGGGTAACGGTACTTGGAGAAAACTTGACGCTTGATTCGATTAGTCTGAACATATGGCGGAACGATAAAAACCAAAAGGCTGGATAGCGTTTGAAATTGGCAAAGAAAGAAGTTGATATTATTTTCCAGGTGATTGGTTGACACGTTTATGATTTATTTATTTTTTGAAGTATTTTCAAGGATCACAAGAAACGAACAAGCATGAAATGCTTTATTCTCAATCCGCCACTCGAACTCTTCTACCTTCATTGAGCATTATGATCGTGACAAAATGCCCCGGCAAATAGCTATGTAGCCTATGGAAAACCTTATTCGGAAAAACAGGGGTGACATATAATTGTAATGCGTTTGAAACGACCGTTTTGAGATGCATTTTTATTAAACATCAAAGCATTACCGGCATGATTCCAAATCCTACCAGCTTATCCATGAGCCACAGCAATATCAAATATTCAAATTCTGAAATATCGTGAATTGTCCTTGAATTTCTTAATATATAAAAATTAAGTTAAAGCAAACGAAATCCCATGATATGTCGCCTCCAGCGTTGCCTTCGCGTCTCCTTTCGATTTCCCAATTAGGTTAGGCTAATAGGAACAATGTAGCCTTTAGTTAACTCGATTTACTTTAAGCTTAAACCTAACCTAACCTAATCTAAGCTACGCTAGCCTAGTATATCTTGAATAAAATCACGCTCTATATGGTTCCAGCCAAAAAACGCGACAGGAAAAATCCGCGACAGAAAAAAGCGCAACACACCAAAAAGCGCGATACTCATAGAACCTAACCTAATCGAATCTAACATCTATCGTGTTAACGCCTTTTGGTGTCGCGTTTCTTGCTGTCGCACTTTCTGGTGCCCCGCTTCTAGTGTCGCGCCATTTTCCAGATACGAGTATAATAGGCTCCAGGCTCCAGTGCTGTGAGGTAACGCTGGAGGCGGTATTGCATGGGTCTTTTACTTTGCTCGACTGAAAATTGCACAACTCCTCTTGTGAGCAATAAAAACCTATAAAGGCAGATTCTCCTTATTTTGCAAATACATTAAAAGCCTTAATAGCAGCAGAGAGTTTCTAGAGCGAAACGAATTAAAATGAATAATCGAATCGAGGGACATTTTAATTTTCTAAAATTATCCGGTATGCGGGTTGAAATTCCCGCAAAGCTCCAGCCCTCTCTTTCCGTTTCGTGTGATTTAAAAAATCGTGAATTGACTGAGGCCATTTGAGTGAGGGTTCTTTTTCCGCATTTCCTGTTTGGTGTCCATAACCCATTTTTTCAATATTCTTCACGGAAGCGGGGTGTGTACGAGGTGGAGAAAAGGCGAAAACTTTAGTAGTTTTATTGTGTGGTGATGAAAGTTGTCACATGGGAACTAATAAAGTTTTTGATTCTCTTCACTTGTTCCCTTCTCTCTTCCTCTCACACTTTCTTTCCTCGCGAAAGGCCAATACCTCATTTTCCGCCTCCTTGTGTATCCAAAGGGGCTTATGTTTTACTAGAAACAGTCGTATTGACTGTCACACCAGGTCCCAACTTTGCAAATTCTGAACACAGATAGTCCAACCTAAATAATCTAAAGTGTGGAATTTAATTTAGAGTTTTTGAAATCTACGTTTGTTTCATTTTACATTTAGGCGTGACAAAGCATTTTTAAAGGCCAAAATAAGTATATTTACTTCAACATTGGATTTAAATATCAAAATGTGTTGCTGAGATTTGAATAATGGTGCACAAATAGTGTTTTCATTGAATTTAAACGAAATACTTTACCTTCCTTGGTACTCGTACAATTTTGTCTTATTATTTTATTAAAGTAGTTACAATTCCCCTGTGTGAAAAACGTTTGTAATCTCAAGTCAAGTCACGCCACGTTAATATTTTGGTGTTTTTTTGTATTAAATTTTATTCGGGGTTTGGTCAAGTTCAAACCATGCGCATCACTTTTAATCCCAAGCGGCCGAATACACGGTTTTTCATTCGATAGGCTCTACCCGTATCACTCAACTTCTGTCTTATATTTATTTGTTCTTACAAGATTCAAAGACTTGGAATCCTACACATATTTGAAATTGTGATCCTTTTATAAAAATCATAGTTTAGAATACAACAAAGGAGTCAAAACTTTTGGAACATCGAACCTTTCTAACTTTTTACTTCTGTTCACAGTTCACACTCAAACTTTAAATTTCTCCTTCGATTCGGTTATATATGGTACATGGTCCATAATACATATGACTCACTCAATTTCACGCCCACCACTCATAAAACTTAGCTTTTAAACTATTTACGATTTTGCTGTTTAATCTAGTTTTAATACAGAAATATGGCCTCTGCAGTCGTACACGCCATCTTTTGGGAGCCGTCATTCAGACGCTGCCACTTGGGCGCGCGGTATACTCGTATTTGGGGTGCAGCGTGCAGCCAACACAACGAACGTTCTCTGCGTAGACCTGTTTGGGTGTCTTCAAATTCGTTTCGTTTTTGGGCGTCGGTACATTTTGATGCAGGCATATGTGCGAGGGAAGCCGAAACATTTGAGTGCAGGTGCAAATACTACATAATCATTCTATCTGCATTGCAAATTATATGTCATGGTTAAGAGGGAAATGGAAAAGTTTTGGACGGAGCCTGATGAGGCTCTGATTCTCGAGAGAAATGTGGTAAGTTGGGAACATGAACATGAACAGAAAATGAGAGGAGAGAGGGACCAACAGCGAGCAGCGAAGCCAAGCAAGCATGGATTCACATTCAGGAGCTCCATATGTGCGAGTCAGAAAGAAGGACATGGTGATATAACCTGCGACTAGCAGTGGCTACCAATGCAGAAGTTTGAATTTTCATTACTATGAGTTTTCTCACTGTTCACATTTTGGTGGTTCGAATTTGACCTTCGTTTCAATTGTCAGTTCCCTTTTTGGAATTTTGGACTCTGTTATAAGCTTCTGCAAGCTCCAGCCTTTCCAGTACCGTAGCCAGTGTCGTTTTAATTGCAGCCGTTCCGCGGATAAACTCAACCGAGTGCAGCTTGTTTACTTTCTGGATTATTTTGTCTATAGTTTGTTTATCATGATTAAGCTTAATTCTGGTCAACTTGGGCTCTGTTTAGCGATTCCCAAATATTCTGGCTTTCCAAAACTATATCACATGTTACTCTACACGAAGTTGCTCAGGTATTCTGCTTCAATTTATACCTTGAGATATTTGCATTGATTAGCATGGCCTATTTCAGAATTCCATTTCCCTCTTAATATTAAATAAAAATACGTGTTTAGAAAAATATTTTGAAAAACCGTTCGTTTATTTCATTTGAATTACAGTAGTTACGCAAATAAATCTCTCACAAAACGACTCTCTCTCCCTAATTTACCATCGCCTAAATGCACGTGCGTCCTAACAGGTCTCTCAACAAATGACCGTGTCGAATCAACAGCGGGGAATTATGAATTCTTTCTGAGGTTTTCCTTAAAAAGAATTTGTTGGGCCCAAATAGGTCTGTCAACAAATGACGGCGCCGAGTTAAAAGCGGCTAAATATGCTTTACACGTTTTTTGTTTAAAATAATTTTAAAAAAATATTAGTGCGTAATCTCTGCAGAACAATGAATGTTTACCAACTTTCTCCACATTGTAAGTACGTCAATGAGCTTTAGACGTCAACATTAGCGTAATGGTACGACTATGACCAGCTAGGGCTCAAAATTTCCCTGACTTAATACAAAAGTAACTTTTGGGGACATTGAGATTCACGAACCGTGTAATAAGAAGGTTCGAATTTGAATTGGACCTAGACAACTGGTAAGTACCGTAGTGGGAGGGCGACGGACCATGCTTGAGTGCATCGGACTCCGAAGTTGAAGAAAATAGTAAATTAGTATTTATTTGAGCATGAACCATTTCTGAGGAGGCCATCTTCTCCAAGGGCTTGGATCGCTTTTGCCTTTTCATCCATGGTGTTGGCTAGTAGGCCTAAGACAAGGTAGGAGGATAAACGTTTAAATTATATAATGTGAAGAGATGTTACTCACTGAAGTTGAAAACGACTCAGTCCTACCAAAGCCACTTTTCTGACCCACTTTCCCAAATGTCAAACATTATTAAATTACGCACTGTTTGGTTTTGAATGCGTTCGAAATGGGCTGCAGAACATAAGTTATAGCTGAGTGCGCCACCGTACGAGCGTAAAAATGAATTACGTAAGGAACCAGGTTTGAACTTTGGGAAGAAATACTTAAATCGAACCTGGAATTCACTATCGATTACCATTTTGATTTGGAGCTCAGAGAGGCAAACATAGAACATACAGTGTATAATTCCAAATTCAATTTCTCACGGATGACTTTTGCTCTTTTGTTCGCCTAGGAATCCTTGATCCTTTCCGGCCTACCTACATAGCTACTTAGGGATGTACAGACATGAAGATTAGTGTCTGTGTGCCTGGGCCTGTCGAGGGAATAAATGGACATAGTAATGAAGTTAGATGAGCATAGATTAAAGTGCTTTATCCATCAGGCATTCGAATCTAAAACGATTTGAAAACGGAACCCGAGACTCGTCCCTCCAATCTACTACTATATTTTAGCTTCCTTCTCTCCCTTGTTCTGCGTAAAATTTACCTGGAAAAATGCTTTTTTCGAAAAGTTTCTCAGTTTAGTGAACATACGAGGGTTGTCTCATTAATTTTTAGAATTTTTTTAAAATCTCTATAACTGGGAGAATTTAATGAATTAGGCTGAAACTTTCACCACATTTTAGTAATACCCAAATTATATTGCAGCAAGAATCTGGGTAAACATTTCCAATTTGTATAACAATTTTATTCGAATTTTCCTCATTTTTTGAGACCAATTTTCATTTATACTCATCCTTTTTTATTTACTATTCTCATTTTTCTTTTGAATTACAGTAGTCATTGATGGGCTCCCATCAAGACAATAGAATTCTTTGAATATGCCAAAATTTTCATGAGTTGAAGTCCCGATAATTCTGTATTACTTGTTTAAAAAAATCGCATTTGTAATTTTTTGGCAAAAAAAATTCCTTACGTAGTAAAATCTCTTGAAACTTTTACAAGAAATATGGAAGTCCATATCTGCTCGAGTGTGGAAAAAATTGGAAAGAATATGCCGAGGCAAATACATTGAATTCTTGAATTTTTTGTTGAAAAAAAAACGCCATGTCAAACTAAAAATGCAATAAAAACTGCGTTCTGATTTCTTTCACCTGTTTTGGTTTCAAAAAATAAACTTCACGCTAGATTTTTTCATATAATATTCTAAATCTGAAATTAGGTTTGTGGATTCCATTCAATCATTTAAAACAAAGCCCTCCAAACCAGCCTAATGAATACAGATTGTATCCAAGAAATTTGATAATATTTATTTATCATGAGAATTGGTGGATTTTTATATTATTCATCTTGAAACGAATTTTCGCAGCGTATATTATCTCGAGCTACCTTCGTGATATGTCCTCTGTGCGTGTGTACGTACATGTGTGTGCAAAAAAGTCATTTGATGGGAGTTTGGATAAGTTTCATCAGCGTCTCTCTCTCGTCTTCTTTAATTCAAACCAATTCCCAAGCTAATATATTAGGTCCGGAATGTAATTTAGTACTAATGTGCTTCCAAGTATTTCCGACTGGCATAATAACAGACGAAATAATTTACATTTTCGACAAGGGAATTGGTTACGTGGGTGGAGCAGAACGGCATTTCAGCTCAACTCAAATTCAATACCAATTCCTTCATGGTCTTCCTTAGTTCTATTTTATTTGAACAGAATGGAAGAGGCGTATGTCTCCTTGTTCGACGGCTTTGTTTTTTAGAATGTGGGTCTCGAAATAAAAAAAAATCGTCACTCACTCTCTCTTCGCCTCACAGCGGGATGAATCTAGTTTATTACCTTTCTCTTGTTTGGAACTTTATATGGAAGATTGGATTAATAAACAATAGGATGGAGAATAATGAAATTCGGAATTTATTTTGATAACATTTTTGCAGAGACCTGGCGGCAGAGCTAAGCAAATTTTTACCTTTGCGTAGAGCTTGATATTGAAATTTTTTAATAATGAGAACTGAAAACACTGCGGAATTAACGATTTCTTGCATATATACAATATAGATAAATCTGAGTACACATATATTTCCCATCAATTGGGCAAGAAACAGTTTGGAAAAACCAAAATTGGGTCAGGTTAGGTTAGGCCAGGCTAGGTTATGCTAGTTCAGTTTGGGTTAGGTTGAAATTGGATAAATAATTAATCAAATAACATTAAAACCGTTGTTTTGTCGAAGTGGTTTTTACCCAACCGTCCCGGAGTCAAATATTTGAAGACAGTTGTAATGCTTCCAGCTAAAAGCGCAACAACAAAAAACGTGACACAGCAAAAAGCGCGACACTCCAAAAATCTAACCTAATTCGTGTCGCTGTGTTTGCCTGACACATTTGAAATTGGTTCTGGTTCTGATACAAATACGAAAAGGAAAATTTTAATACGTACACTCAAGCAGCTCATGGTTTTGTTAATTCGCCGTAGCAAAGGACCGTCAGTAGATGGTGTGCATTGGCAGCCATACATAGTTATTTATCGATAATAATTTGTCAGTTGAAAAGACAAATTGTCTCCTCAAAATAGTGACTCCAAATATGCGCTGAAGCGTTTCACAAATTCCCATATGCACGCAAGGCAGTCTTGATGCAAATGGGCATTTGAAATTAAAAAAGTAAATTCTTGATATAAAATCAAGTCCGCCAATTTTTCAAAAGCAAACGACACTTAAAAACTTCCAAATACATTCATTTGCAAAACTTTATAAATTAGAAGCCAAGACACCATAGTGAGCTTACGTTTGTGAATTTACTGAAGATAATTCAACCAAAAATAATGTGGAATATTTGGAAGCAAAACCTTTTCAGGAAAAATATTGTGTAGGATACACTTGCTGGGTCTGTCGAAGCGAGTTGTGAAGACTCAAGGACAATGGACCAAGCACAATATAGGCATATATATCTTTTGTTTAGCATTGCATTGCATAGTTGGCAGATGTATAAAATTACCCATGTAAAATAAATAAAGTTAGAACAATCAATATTTGTGGTTTATAACATTTGAACACACTAAACGACTTCAAGCATTGATTATTCTCAGTGCAATGCTACCTAGGCCTTGAGTAATTTCACGTAAGTACTTTCCCTGTCTCGTATCCATGGTCAGCAGCTAAATGTTAGTAAAGTTCAAAGTACTTTGTGTAAGTGTTTCCTCATTGTCTTAATTTGACTTCCTCGCAGCACAGTAGGAAATTAGCTAAATGAAGTGAAGGAAAACGGAGTGCTGGATCGGGGCATAGACTCCTGGAAAAAGCGAGAGCTCATTAAGAGTTTTGCTCTTAAGTTTCGTCATTTGGACTTTCTAAAAAGAGTTGAGTACAGGAGAATGAACGTGAAATAAGAAACAATCCCAAAATCGCTCTACTCTAACTTACTTCTTACTTTCACACGTAGATGTGAATATTGGCGGGAGTTGCTCGTTTGCCCACACTCAGGCTTTCAGGATCCCTTTGTTGCACTGGATGTTGTGTATTATGTTGCTTTCCCTCTGTATCCCTTCTGCTCGGCAGTTTAGTTCCGAGTTGGAACTTCAATGAATGCGGCACAAGGCCTGAACTCACTAATGGATTGAAGTTTCAATTAGCTAGCCTGGAGATACAGTATTTATTTCAGTCCGAATCCGAACAGAGAATTGGTTACATCTTCTTGTGGAGATCGAGAGGAGTTCCGTTCATCTTGGCTTGAGTGAGGTTACTTGAAAAGAATAGGATGAGGAGCCTTGGGCGGGGATACAGGATACAATGAGATTAAGGAACACCCGAGTTGCATGTCAGGAGAGCCTCTTCAACTTGGACCTTAATTTGTGCTGAATAATTAACTAATACAAATACAAAATACAAAGCTAATTTAGTTGCACACTGCGATGTTGATGTTCTTTCAAGTTACACTTTTGAAGTCCTTCTAAAGTTCTAAATATAACATCTTCCTAAAGAGTCCATAGACTTGGCGACAGAATGCTAATGTATTAGTTAATTACACATGACAACAGTCAGGTGAAACCTTTTACTGAAATATGAAGTTTTTAATTTGTTGTGAAGATAGGCTTGAAGATTTGCAACATATGGCCTACGTGGTATACATCCATGGTATACACCCATGGTCATGGTATACACCCATGGTATACATACATCCATGGTATACACCCATGTTATACACCCATGGTATACATCCACATGGTATACACCCATGGTATTACATCCATGGTATACACCAAAGAAACCCCACTGGAAGCAATATTATTTCGACTCAGGTGTCTTAGTCTTAGGTTAGGTACTATCTCAGTTACTTTCGGTAAAGTTAGGTTAGGTTAGGTTCTTCAGAAATGTACGAAAAACTCATTCCGGCAAGTGTATACCAAAGGTGTGCAGTGTACACTAACACGCAGTCCACGTTCATTAATTCCAACCGAGGATACAAGGGGCGTTCTATAAGTAATGGCAACGTATCAGTATATCATGAACAAAAGCATTTTATCTGGAAGTCATTGGTGTTTTTTTTTTAAACACAATCTAATTGAAGTTCAATACAACCGTCACTCCCGTACTTCCACTTTTTCGTACCTTCAAAACAATTTCTACTATATAGAGATACACCGGCCATATTTATACCTGCATTTTACCGATGCTCAAAATAACGGCTACTACTAATTAATTCCCCATAGGAAAAAATCCAATGCTATTTGCATCATGTCTTTTGAAAAAATCTTTGAGGGACTTATCTGACTTTAATACCTTCGATATACTTACCTCAGGATGGCTATTTTTTAAAGACCACTATGCAAAGAGCATGGGACTTTTTCTTATGGAGAATTATTTTGTTGCCGTTATTTCGAGCGCCATATCAGGTAATAATAATAATAGACGATTAAATATCGTATCTGTCATAATCATTCCCGCTTGTGTGTCAAGTACAGCTACCTGCTTAAACGGTTCAATTGCTGTTTTATCAATCAAAACATTTAAATCTGAAGTTCTCAACGTGACAGGTTACAGGGCGCAGGGAATACGAGAATTAAATCCAATTAAAATCTGTAACACTGTATTGCCCCTTTTGTTTTAGTTTCGTATCAGTTTTCTGTTGAACTTTGTTTTACTGAGAATCGCTACCAAATGAATCTCAGTGGTTTATGGCCACATTTTATTTTGATTTAAAATTTACTAATTAGCCAGACTAAACTAACGGGGCCGCGTTAGCTGTGAACCAAGAAATCCAATGCCGTAATAAAACAATGTTTCATTTTCAAAGAAAGCACCAGCGAATTCTTTGAATGGGCACCGCATTGGAACTGATATCATGACTTGTTGAAAAACATAGTACATTTATATTCAAAAGCGTATGGGATTACAGTTTACCATTGTGGTTCGATCCTGAAACTTATACTGATACACGATGCTACACACTGTTACAGAATTAATTCTGACGAGTTGAGGTTGAGAATACGAGGAAAAATTTAGTTGCATTTTCCCCGCGTGTGCCATTTCGTTAACTACTTCTGATACGTCATTCCCTCTATTTGAAATTTGAAGAATCTGGTATGCAATCCATACAGCTGTGAGCATCTCAACAGAAAAAAGGCGGCAAGAGAAAGAAATAAAGAAAGGAAGGAAGGATTGAATGGAAATCGATGGAGTACAGAGGAAGCAGTTTCGTTTTCCCCGCCTTCAGAATGCTGAGAAACGGTTTTGGAATTTCTAATCACAATTTCATTTGATCGGGGCGGATTTGGAGTAAATGGAAGAATGCATGTGCAAAGAATGAACCAGTTGTTGGAATTACTCCTGGGAGTCGTACTGCTCCGCTTTCTCTGTCCGCAGTCCGCATCTTCGTCTTTACATGCGACGGGCAAGCTGAGGGAGTTTGGGTGGCAAGAGTGGTTAGACCTCTTCACGCTTTCCTTTCACACGCTTCCGCCTCTCATGTTCGAGTGGTGGGAACCTGGGTTATACTTTACTTTCTCTTCTGTGTGTCTTGAGGTAATCCCACGCTTTTGTTGAACAACTCATTTCTTTCTCTCCTAATTTACAACCTTCCTTTGTTTCAAGCTCAACCCCAAGGGATTTGGAGTGTTTACCATGGTCATTCTGTTTGAAAGGGTTTGAAACCATTAGGGCAGACTTCCGGTGGGTCGAAGGTCATGGCGACCATTTGCGTTTAGAACAAATGCTAAATTAGCACGGTTCTGCAAAAATTATGCGTGGACATTTTGGATTTAAAAAATTCACTGAGTTCGGAAGCGAGCATTAGCTACTGTAAAATGAGATTTCTTTAAGTTCTTCTACTCCAAAGTAGACGTGCCAAAAAATTTATCGATACAGTTTTGCACGATTTTCCTCTTACAAGTCATCAATTTTTGTTTATCTACGAAGTCGTGTTTTAGTATGTTTATTACCGGTTTCCATTTTGGTTCCCATTGAATCAAGTCAAATATTCTAATTCTATTTTTCAAGATGGACACGCGTCAAAGCTCTTTTATAAGCAAACAGAGTGGGAAAACAGGAAATTCAATACAAAATCGACTTCAGCTTCAGCTCCAGTCACAGAACCAAACTGCGAAATTCGCTAAGGTTTCTGGACTGGTTCATAATTCTTCAGATTCAGAACTTCCAAACATTCGCATTTCTAAAATCCAGAACAAACTTTCGACGAACCAAAAAGTCACACATAGCTTTTCAAGAATTACAAACTTAACAAACAAGTTTTGGTTTGCCTCAAGTTCTGGCATTCGACCCGTATTAAAAAAGACCGAATAATTCTGCCTGAATGCCCGTACCAACACAGCAAATAACAAAATTATAGGGAGCTTAAGCAAATATCATTATATAAGCAAAGTTTTTATTTAACTTCAACTTGACGTTGTCTTCGCTAAAATTCGGCGAATTCAATAGAAGATGCAAGGTAAAGCTTCTGAGAATCGGCTAGATTTGAAAATGTTTTACTATTTGTGAGATGCTGCTAGTGCGATACGATGAAGCGAGCCAAATATCAACGAACCCGGGTAAAGCTAGAATAGGCCGAGTGCCTTGTTAAACCAATAAAACAAAACACATCGGTGTGTTTAGCCCGGAGCCTCTCCCAATTTAATTGATTATCTTTCCACTTTCCGGCTTGGCTTCGACTCGGATCCTAGCTCCATGAACGTTCGAACGGTGGTAATGGCGTAGCGTAGCAAGTAGCAAGCAAAGATCTAAAATATTTTAATATAACAAATTGTTAATTCAAAGGCACATGTGAAAAAGAAGCCTTTAAAGGTAAAAATGCGTCAGTTGATTTACTTATGTGCGCTGATCGAAAATTTATAAATACCTTTATACATATTTTGAAAGACAATCTCAAAGCTATAGAGGAGACTCGTCTCCGTATAGCATGCGGCTCACGTGCACTATAGACGCACGCATAGCCGTAACTAAGTTGATTTTCGCCTCACTTCTCCTAAACCCGTAAGCTCAGCACAGCTCACTCTGCCTCACTCTCTACTTTATCACATAAATTCCAGTTTATCTCCAAACTGGAACTTTATTTATTAAAACAGCACCTACTAGATCGGTCTGCTCTTGTCCGCTCGGGAAGGAGTACCCAACTTTTCTCTTTTATTCTCATATCAAGCTTTGGTGCCAAGGAGGTTACTCTGAT
>JAQFXZ010000204.1:0-25752 GCA_034694025.1 Ceratophysella scotica | reverse complement strand
CGCCGCTATGAATTTGGTAGGCTACGAATTGTCGCCACTATGAATAGTCGCCGCTATGAATAGTCGCCGCTATGAATTGTCGCCGCTATGAGTTTTTCGCTATGAGTTGTTGCGCTATGAATTGTCGCGCTATGTAATGTCGTGGATTCCTAAGACAGAGAAAAACTGAAGTGAAAATTCCGGATTCAGGGAAATGATTATCGACGAGCTACGACTACTATAATCTCCATCTTTGCCAAGCTATAGATAATTACGACGCATATAAATCCAAGTGCAGATCCAGCCTAACAGCTTGTATACGGACTTGCCACTATTATTGCATGGCTCACACCAGCATAGTAGCCTGGCCTGGCAATAATTGGGAAATCATTGTATCCATTTTCCTGCAGTTCAGTTCAAGTGTCCCACGAGAATACACCCATCCCATGATCATTTATTCGGCAACCCAAAGGGGAATACTGTATAAATCAATACGAGCACCTTGCACAATGAGTACATACGCCCTACATTCGATTCGAATATAGTAAGCTGACAGAGTGTACAGCTTACCCTTGAAATACAGTCACTCTCGTAATTGAATCATCGAATTTAGAGCTAGTGAGGGATTTAATGCTGCGGGATAGAATTTAGAATGCCAAAGGAATTTGCTTGGACCACATGCCGCATAATACAACAAGTGGATATACCTTCTTGTACCTTGTACAATACGGCGAGTGGACGCGTGGCTCTAATTTGAACGGGACTTGCCGGATTTCTACAACATGAAACAGCGTGCACTTTTACAGCCAAAAATGCGGCTTGTGTTTCCGTTGACATTTTCGGACGTTAGAAGAATGAAACAGTAATCGTGAAGGATAAAACCAAAAATAACTTTTGTAATTGATATTTCATGGATTTTTCGGTTGAATTCAGCAACAAGGAACACGTGGTAACCATCCTTAGAGAAAGTTTTATGGTAGCCACCCATTTGTTCTGGTTTCGCTAAGCGCATTTTACAAACTTAAAACTAATCCAACCAGAATTTACGCAAAGGTTTGTCGGCCGTTCCGTATAACCTAACCTAACCCAAAGGATCAACAAAAATTGTCAAAATCAGTAGGAATGACAGGTTACCATGTAAATTTCTCGATGGGTGGTTATCACGTGTTCCCTGTTGCTGAATTCAACCCTCCTTTTTTTTCTAATGGGTTCTACAATGTTAGTATTGGCGGGCCGCTGCGGGTAGCACAGAAGTTTACAAGTAGGCATACAAAAGACCGCTGAATATACGGGAAAATATTAATGCATCAACAAAAATATAGAAAATCCAGACTAATTTCCCAGGCTAATTCTTCAGATTCATTTCTGTCAAGTTAGATTAGGTTTTCCTAAACGGGCTGAGAGACCTGCAACACGTAGTACTGCATTAGTTTAGTTTAAGCGCGAGCTTACTTGATTAAATGAACATTTAAAGATTTGCCTGAGAAATTCGCCTGGCTTTTCTATAATTTTGTTGACGCAAAAATTGCAAGCCCGAATATACCAGGGCTATATGTACACATATCTGTATGCTGCATGTAGGACCGGAAAAGCTCTTTGAGATGAGAGACGAGGGACCTTGAAAGGAAAGTCCTGACGACGGGTTCATGATACCTTTATGAAACTGCGTATAAAAGAAGGATTGAGTTTACAACCTGTCGTTATTCTGCAGCCCGAGAAAGGATAATACCCGTATTTACTCTCTATTATTATATATCCAGCCCCAACCGAGTTAGGTACACAGAACACAGAAAGAAAGTTGAATGTGAAAGGAAAGGCAGAAGTGGTGCTTTTCCTTTTCGGGATCCCGATTCCATTCTGACACAAGCGCTGTACAGGTTTGAATTCCGTATGAGGATTTGGGTTGAGCGGGAAGCCTTGTTTGGGCTCCTGGAGCGTTTGTTCTAATTGAAGGGGAAGTGGGTGAAGTGAAGCTGGGTTGGGATAATGATTGTGCAATTAGAATTGTCGTTGATCTTGGGAACAATGGAGGGAGAAGACTGAAGGTGAGATCTGGATTCTCACGCAGAACTGGTCGTGAAAGAGTGAAAGTTGACGTGCTCGTTAAGTTCCGCTCACTTCCTTGGCAACTCGGGAGGCGTATGGAGCGGACTTGAGGCGGAACAAATCTGGAGCTAATTAAGGGCCGCGCAGAAGGCTACAACCGCTCTCCCTTTCACCTGCCTATTCTTCCTCACCCGTCTCTCGCTTCAGGACCCACTTACGGGCTTCACAAACTTTTCCGCACTCTGCATTCCATTCTACAGAAACAGGAGGGATGGTCACAGGACCAGGGTCGAAAAAAATTTCTGACAAAAAATGACGCCGAAAGTTCGAGCATCAACTCATCATTTGAAAACCCAAACTAATTATTCAAGAGTCAACGAGGAGACAATCCGCTCCCGGAATATTCGTTCACATAAAATATTAACATTATTCAAATGCGCGTTCAGTTTCCTGAGTAAAATTTATTTTTAATTTTAGCAACATTTATAATTTTTAGAAATCCGACTCTATCCTTTCCTTGGCTCCACTGTAAGCTGAAAGCTGCAAAAGATTGTTGTTCAACGTTTATGGTAGTCAAAATACATGGAACAAATCCTTCGATGAGCAAGAAGTTGATACATTTGTCTGATCATGCGTATTAAACGTTACACATTATCTATGTATTTCTATGCAATCTATTCAATGAAAAACGTGAGGTTCGATATTAAATTTCCCACGGTTCTAATTTGAAGCAGCTAAAAAGCGCGATACCCAAAAACCGGCGACACTGACTAGCTTAAGCTAGGTCAGGTTAGGTTAGGTTTCCTAATGTCACCGTTTTCGGTGTCACAGCTCTTGATGTGTGGCGGTTCAAGAATCACGGTTTTGATCTGTAACACCAAAGAACCACTCGTATCACAAACATATGAGTGTATTTACCATTATAAAACATAGGTGCGGTCAAAGTTCCGCTGGTAAATTTAGCAAATGTTAGTATTTCGCGTATTGCGCTGTAAACTTGCATTTTTAGGTCCGCTTTCCTCGGCACGGCCTATAGCTGTCAACACTTTGGTTTAAACCAATTTTATAATGAGGATCTGTTTTATTTCAAAATTTCACTACTTCAACTAATTGAGAATTTTGCTAATTGAGCTGCAAGCTGCTACCTAATTGAAAATCAGTGGTCAGGACTCTGATGATCGTGTTTAATTTCATTACAACGGATGATCGGTGCGTTTTTGCTGCAAGGTAGAATTGCATGCCAAAATAATTGGAATCAGCTGCCGCATATTACAGCAATTGCATGTGCGTCTTTGTACATTGTATAATATGGCAAGTGGACCATTGGCTCCAATTTGAACAGGACTTGCCGGATTTCTACAACATGCAACAGTGTGCACTTTTACAGGATAGAACCGCGTTTACTTTCTACAACCAAGAAATGCGGCTCAACGAGATCAAGCTACTGTTTTTTGTTGACATTTTTATATTTTTTAGCATTCTCACAACGGAAATATTCACAGAGCATTCAGCGCCTATTTGTGTAGGATATGTGACTCCGAGCCTGAGACGAGCACAGGGGAGGAGGATGAGTCGTTGGTAGAATTTGGTAAGAAGTGTGTGACATGTCATCATAAACGTGATAATGATTAGGGCCGAATGTGAGCCTATTAATAAATGAGTATCCCAGGAAAGCCATAAATTTGTGGAGTGTAGTGTAGGGGTGTTTGGGAAAGTCCGTCGTGTCGTCGGATGGTCCAATTAGAAACTGGAGCCTGGAACAGACCCAGAACTCCGCACATACTTTTCTCCAGAGACTCCAGAGCACAAATTACAACTTATCTAAAAGTCGTTCCCATTAAGTCGAGCCGAGACTCGGAACCTGGAACTACTTTCTCCACTTTCTTCTTGGCACGTCGAGTCTCGTGCTGCTCCGTCTCCAGCTCCCGTATGAAAAACTTCCATCTCCTCTGCCCAGTCATCCTCGCTCACCACTTTGTCCTCTTTATGATACCCATTCTCACTGAATATTTAATATTTGTAATTTCCACTTCATATCGCTCCATATTCTCCCTGGGAATTGGAGATGGGGAAAAATGTAGTGTCATTTTGTTTTCGATATCAGTGTAGATATGACCCTGGGGAGTCCCAGAACGAACTAACCCCTTGTAGTCAACGAGCTCCTCTCAGACCAGCCGCCCAGCTCACAAAAAACCCGCAGAGCCATCCCATGTAAGGCTTAGGTTTCATACACGACCCTCAGGCCCAACAAATTCTGGGCCCTTTCTGCTTAAGCAGAGGCTCAGACATTAATTAATAGACCACTAATTTCCGTCACTCTTAACCCTAACTAATGCCTTAATGCCTCTGGCTTAGCGTTCATTTCACCCACTTAAAAATTTAAATTAACACCTCTCACTCTGCCCTGGGGCCTCCTTCCCGCCCGGGTAATTTCAAATTCCTAAAATAAATTTGGTGACACCGTAAGTCCGCTTTTTTGAAAAATTCTGTAGCTTAAAGCTTGATTAAGGCCAATAAAATTGAGTTTGATTGGAAAGGTAATTGGCAGAATGTGGTTCAACGGTTTTGTAACAGATTTAATACCGATTTTCTTTAAAAAGTTGGGGAAATAGACAACACTTTGACAAGGGCGAATAGTAAACTTCCAACGCGACAGCAAAAAGACCCTTGGAAAACATTACCTAACTTAATTCATGTCGCTCTTTTTTTGTGTCTTAATTTTTCTGTGTCGCGCGTTTTGGAATTGCGCTTTTTAAAACCGCGAATCTGTGACGCACTTTTTGCCTAATAATGAAAAAATTGTATTCAAAGCAGCTTAACCTTTAAAAGCAAGAATAAATGACAATGACTTGCGCGTTAAACTACATTTTCAATTATGCATATTGGTGAACCAATTAATCTGCGTCAACTTAATCACAATTTGGAATTCAGATTTTGTTTTTCAAAATTTTGACTAGCGAACATAACCCCTTTTCAAAAATCTGATAGCTTTGTAGTTTGGGCAACCATTTGTGCTTTTATTTAGGCTGCAGAAGATTTTCAAAGTGGTTTGATAAATATTGTGACGTACGATTCCCAGTGAAAGTAGCAACTTGTATTGCTTATTCAAATTTTGAAATTTCCCGCATAATTACATAGCATCATATTAATTCAGAGATAGCAAATATATCCGGTTTTCAAGCTTATAGGTTACACTTTTGTGAACATACCTGCACATATAAAACCTAACTTAACCACACAATTTACAAAATTCCTCTCAGAGCACCTTTCCTAGCCTAAATTTAAAAAAAAAAAGAAATTTAGTCAATTTGCGGTGAAACTAAATTATTTGGCTGTGAAATTATGTATGGTTAACTTAGCTAATTTGCGTTGAGATGAGAATCTGAAATATTTTCATAGAGATGATCGAATACTAAGTCATTTTAATTTATTTACGTTAAATTTCGTTACGCGACTTTTGACCTACACCACTCCAATCCAAATCCAAACCCATGATATCAAACACCCAACTTAACGTTAATCGCGGTATTTAATTTGATCATGACCGGATCGGATGAAGGTCTAAACAACTTAGAAGAGAATTGAGAAACAGTGGTTCAAATTGCTCTTTTAGCTCAAGTCCTGGTTCCAAGTTGTTTGAATTAGGATTGATTATGGGACTCTGAGGAAGGCGAGTAATGTCATCTGTCATGAGGACTCGAGGGACGTCATTACTTGAATTGTACGAGAATCGGTTGTTGGGAAGAAGGGGAGGAGAGGGGACCATGCGGGAGAAGTGTGAGGCAATAAGCGGAGAATAATGTGGCCTTATTGCATTACACGATGTAAGGACCTAATAAATGTAATAATGGTTGAGCATTCAGAGAATCGTTTTCTTCTAAACTTCTCAAAGAATCTCCTTCACCACCGTCGTCCTCAGAAAACTTCAAAGAGCTGCCGACTCACTGGGCCGCTTCTCTTGTCCTGCACTGGGAATAGGCTATGGGCTATTGGGACTTTCCTCCGTCGTCGCTCGTCGCTCCTCGTCGTCTCCACTTTCCCGTACCACATGTGAGAAGAAGAGGTTTCCTAATTAATGGTTCGGCCGCCTTGAGCTGACCCTCGAGGGTCAAGCGTAAACTTTGGACTCAAACTGATCCCAAATTGCCCAGATGCTCCCATTACCAGAGATTACTTTATTTATTTCCCGTTTTATATCAAATCCGACGAGTTGAGTTCCTGGAAGGGCAGGAAGGAGAAAAAAAAAAGCTTTTTCCCAGGTTCCTTTCCCCAAGCTCGGGCCCGACCCCAGCACACTACAAGTATCTGTCAACAAAGCTTCCCCTCAAATGGGAAACCGAGGCCTTTACCACGTCCTTGGCCGTGTACACACTCTGGCATGGATGAATTCCGGATTCCCATTATGCCCTTTCCAGCAACCCGCTTCACATTCTGGCGAAAAGTTGCACTTCTCAAGAGGCCTGGCTTGGCTTTCAATGATTCAACTTTTAAGCATATTGGAGTGTTGGGACTTTTAACATTGCTTTTGCAGAGCGGGGCATAATCATTTGATTTTGAAAATCAACGATTTTGGTCATCTCAAGGATTTTGATTTTCGGGTTTTTATTTTCAAGAAAATGGCCTGATTTTGTATTTATATTTTTAAAATATGTGATTTTGATCGGAAAACCTCAATTTTCAGCTGATATGACGATTTTAAATCAAGATTTGATTTCAAAATCACGCTTTAAAAAAAAATATCGTTGATTTTGATCTGATAATTTTATTTCGACGGCTTTAATTGAATGATTGATTTTGATTTTGGGATTTTACAGGAGAATTTTAGGTGATTTTCGCTAATAATTTTGCCCAGATTTAGTTGCATCTTCATCATCACCCGATTAAAAAGAAATATTACCATACATTTTTTATTTTTTTTTGCCAAGATACTCTCTTTATTTCCACTTCCAAGAATTTGTCTGCCTGTCGCGTTAACAATTAGCACAAGTAATAAGCATTGACTTAAAGGGTATTGGTGATGGTGACAGAATTCGAACAGGAAAGCAGGTACAACTTACGGATAAGGATGACGACCCATGAAAACGGCATTCTATGAATGAGGATTAAGTGCACTGAGATTTGAGGCCTCGGATATGGTATACGGTTTACCAACATGGGTTGGCCGGTTGGCCTCAGCATCCGTGAATGGTATATGGCGTCCTTTGGTTTCTTTTAACATTGGAACTATTTACAAAATTATTATTTGTTAAACGCAATGATCCAACTTTTTTGTATTAGAGTGTTGGGACCTTTTCCCATAGCTTTATTAGTTGCATCATCATTATCACACGATTTTTTTTAAATTAGCAAAAACATCAGATTTTTCTGACTGTGGCATTAACAGTTTTAACACAAATAGTGAGGATGTTTCACGTGCATAGTCTATGCGGCGATGAACAATATTTCTTTGAAATTGTTGCCCGAAATCAGAAAAAAACATGATTTTGAAGAGGACTTCAACACTGCTCCTAAAACAGCCAGTAAATGATTTGTAATGGTAGTAAACACTAAATACTCGCAAAATAGGTTAAAATTAGTTAGAAAATTATAGGGTGAGATGTTTGACCTTAATTGAGTTATGGCATGCATAGATAGACAAGATCATCTTGAAACAATAGTCTAATCTTTATCTTAGACGACCGCCAATAATCTGATTTATGATCTTTCCGACATAAAAGCGATAAAGATCGCTATTTGGAAGATCACATGATCTTAAGATCGCAATCTTCGGCTGTAAAATGATCTTGATCTTGAAATTTTAGTGATTTTGCTTGATCTTGATCTGGTGATGTTCTGAGCTTAAATTTTTCCTTTAAAATCAGAGATCTTCAAGATCATTTTTGGTGATCTTGCCCATCTACGATGGCATGGCATACAAGAGGATCTTGAGTTTCTGAGAGCAGCATCGGGGTAATTGACATACGAGTACGAAGAAACACATTACATTGCATATCCTTTGGGTATTGTCAATCTTACAACAATTGCCCATTTTAATGCAATTTTTTCGAATAAAAATAGGCAAAGTGTCGATCTTTTGTGAGACAGGCGCTGGTGGTATGCAGAATTTTAGACAGAACGGGAATCGTCAGTTTGGTCTAAAATCTGGAGTGATGTGAAGTGTGTGGAGAGGTTTAGTCAGATTTCCATTTTCCATACTTGCTGCCTGTTTTGCATTTGAGAAGGTGAGTGGATGCGATAGGAGTGCGGAAGGCTCATCTCAGCTCCCGGGACTCGGGACTCGTGTTCATCCTGAAAGGCTTGAAGTTGGGGAAATGTGTTGTTGTGCCGGAAGAGGAAGTAAATATCATCGGACCAATTCGTTGTCTGGTCTGTCTGCTCATAAATCAGGGGAATGAAAACATGGGCAGGAGCTAATTCTGGCCAAATTGGAGGACAAGCGAGATTACATGCTCCGAGGAGGCTGAGATGATAACAGATTGATGACTCGGCCAACTCCGCACTACGAACCTTCCTAGTTACCAGGGACGACCCTCTTCGACGAGTATAGTCTTCTCCGACCCGAGATCTCTACAGCCACTTCGGCGAGAATTGAACATTGAACACTTTACCAAGCAATGCTCCGCTTTTATGAGTCCTATGTAAACTTAACGTGCTAAATGTATTTTGAAGTTCCAAGGAATTTCAGGGAAGCTTAAATATACAATAGTTTATTTTAAATATAATTTGTTCTCAAGTAATGTCCAATGAGCACTTAATCTGCATGTTTGGAATTCAGGACATTACATAGCGGGAAATTAATAGCGGCTATAACTCTTTGTTTAAAAAATTCATATAATAACGGGGGAATTCATAGCGGACGACTTGTCATATGATAATTTGTTGCCGGACATATATTCCTTAAATGATTACAAATCTCTGAATCTATTATTCTGACCTTTAATGTCAACGAGGACGATGTCTCAATCAGTTGCATTTTCCGATCACCGACAACTTGACTCATGATCGTTCGTTCGTAGTAGATATGTCAAAACAATTGAATATTGTATTTCTATCGTACGCTTCAATCAATCAACGTGTAACACCGACTAATTTTTGCCACTATTGTACTTCAAGTACCTTTTACTGTACGTTGCGGTATTAGAGAAACGAAATAATCGAAATAATGGAACCTTAAAGCTGTAGCATTTGTTTGGCTATAAATTCGCTTGCTATGAAAAGTCGGTTGAAATGAATTGCACACACAAAAACTATGAATTTGGCTGGATACTATGGAATGTTGTGGATCTACGTCAAGTTCTAATAGTAAAATATTTAGCATACCCACCGCAGACCGTGGCTTACTGATAGTAGCTCGCCCGTTTGAGAAAAATTTGCAGTTTACCTTAATTGCCTCTTAATATTTTGAATTTAGCGCCATGCTTGAGCATATACAATTAGGAAACTTGACGCTCTTGAAGCGCTCCACCACTTGACCTTACATAGTGGTAAGACTCGACTCATTTGAAATCTTAAATTCTAAAGAATAGGGACTTTTAACATGATTTAGTGTGGGACATGGTACAAAAGAACGCTTCCATGTCAAAACAGTCAAAGCAAAAAGGGCCAAAAAAGCGCGAAGCAAAAAAATTAGAGAACGACGTCAACCAATACCAATCTAACCTAAAAGACGATTTCTTGTTTCAAGAGCTTCAGCAGGACCTAACTTAATCCTAACCGACCCTAACTTTATCTTATCCTAAAAGCTATCCAAACCTAACCGTTTCGAACTCCTTTGTCTTGGTGTATTTTGGATTGGTACTTTTTGTTTTGACCGTTTTGACGTGCTTTGCAAAAAAACACGCTTTAAACCTCGGATTTCGTAGTATTTTTTTTTTGAAACAGCTTAAGAATAATCAAAAAGCATTATGCAAGGACATATGGTGAACCATATCGAGCCGCTCAAACGTTTAGCACCAAATTCAAAATATTAATAGGCCCTTAAGCTAGATTTTCAAAAGCCTTGGGTAATGTGCTTCAAATGACAAGCTCCAAGTGTATACGACGCAGGCAGGTAGAGCTTGCTGAGTTAATCTTAGTACACATATGCTAACATGGTACGCTATTATACAATTAAATAATTTAAAATTAAGTTTTATGTCAAGTGGCAGGAACATTCTCGACTCCTACCCGTCAAATTCCTTCGTCCGCCTCCCATGTCGTTCTGGATTGAATCTTCTCGAAGAGGCACTCGGTCCCAACTAGTCCTCATCGTGCACAGTATATGTTTGTGTGTGTAAAGAGAGACGCCTGTAATTTAATTATGGCCCAACGGTTCTCGTCATTCGGAAGCCTGTTGGGCTTGATGGGCTGACTGGGCTGCTCCCGTTCTGTCGACTCCGTCGTCCCTGAGTGGAGATCTATTGGGACTTCTTCGGGACTTGAGAAAAGAGCGAGTCTGGCTCTCTTTTAATTTAAAAGGTTATATTTGTTGGGCAACGGGAGAAGGGATTGAAGAGCAAATATTTGTGCACGCTCAGGAACTCGGGAAATTACGATTCCTGTTCAGGCTCTATGGCTGGAATGAATGGAAGTTCGGAGGACGCGTGGAGCAGAGGAACCTTCCGATTACACTCTTCAGCTCTGATGAAAATTAGTAATGACTCCAACAATTAGTTAAACATTACAAAATGGGCCATGTACTCCCCACTCAGACAAACTGGGCAAATCTCAGAGGAATTCTGGAACAGACTCGGGTTCCATAGGCTCCCAGGCTCTCTCGTCCTCTCGGGTCGTAGCCCGAGAACTCGGAGCCAACAGGAGATCCTTCCAAAAAGCCGGCGGTTAACATGGTCAAAATTCAGTTCATGGCTTGAGTTTTGTGACTCTGTTTCTGCTACCTATCGTTATTTTAATAACCAGCATAAAATAGCGTCACGACAGTACAAACAAATGATCTGCTCTGCTACTAGCTATCTGCATATAACTTAGCCAAATGAGACTAGTATTTATAATCTCAATCTCACATTTTTAAATACACAATAAAAATCTAGCTTTAGATTACTGCCCCCATGTCACATTTTTAGGATTCTACTTCAAGTGGGTGCCGTCATTTGGGTGCCGTCATTTGGGCGCAGGCACATTTGGGCACAGTAAATTGGGCACCGTCAATTGGGTGCCGTCAATTAGGCTCAGGCACATTTGGGCGTAAGCATATTTGGGCGCAGTCACTTCTGGGCGCAAGTATATTTTGAGCATTGTTTGTGTATTTTAAATTCCTACTGTACTGTATTTACTTTACTTGAAGTCATTAGCAATGTTTTCAGTGTGTTTGCTGTGGAACTGTGAATCTCCTGAAAATCTAGAGCATAACATTGCTCAAATTTGTCATCGCCCAGATGTAGCTATGTCCAAATATACTTGCGCCCAAATGTGCATGCGCCCAGATGACGGCACCCAAATGACGGCGCCCAATTGACTGCGCCCAGATGACGGCACCCAAATGACGGCGCCCAATTGACGTCGCCTAAATGACGGCGCCCAGATGTGCCACACCCTTGTGACGGCGCCCAGATGACCGCACCCACTTGACGCCGGACGCATTTTTAGGTCTTGTGATACTGCTATTAGCACTGATATGTCGGTAACGATATCAATGCACCTGCTCTGCATTTTGACAGGGATGATGTGGAAGCATCACCTATTTGGACAACTTCGCTTCTATTGGGTAATTGGGTAATGTAAATTACGGTTTAAATAAACAATGAAGCAATAATGCGATAAAAACAGTAGGTGGTCGCCAAGATACGAATTGTCGCGAACTGTCGCGAACAAGCAATGCGCGGTCAAAAAATAGATGATATTGTTTTCACAGATGAGCAAAATTCAATTAATTTCAAAATACTTGCAATGTGTCCAAAATATTGAAGATCCGAAATTCAAATACTTGTTTCCCAGAAGTAGAATTTCCAAATTCCATCCATATTTTGAGTTAATCGAAAAAACAGAATCCGCAATTTTGACGTATAATGAATTTGAATGGATTAGGCTAGGCTATGAACTGTGTCTACTGATGAAGCTTGTCATTTGTCATTCATGGCACGATTGCACCATTTCAGTGCAACATACAGTTTCCAAAACAAACCTTGATACGCTTCACATTCCCATGTTTATACAAAATCGTTCAGAAATGTAATTTTAACACTTCTGAATAATTTTTAACAAATTCAAGCGGAAAAGCTTAAAGATACTTTCTTGGTGAAAATGTAATTAAAATACGCATTCAAAACATTCTACTTTCAGAATGCACACATTTTGCCCAACCATGATGACTTTTGGTAACCGTGTGCTGTGAGTTTTCCTGGAACCCTTTTCCATTCCATCAGAAGGCTAGGGATTTTCCTTGTACTGTACATTTATGGGAGCAGGCCTGGATGGAAGCAGAGCATAAATATAGAGCGGAAAGTTTTTGGCTCTTGATGATCTAACTATTAGGACTTACGAGCCACCCGGGTGAGGTGAGAGACTTTTTGGGTCCTAATTAGTCTCCAACCTTCCCTCGTTAGCTTACGCCAGTTCAAAGAACGTCCTGCTTCGCTCAACACGCATCTGCTTCCAAGGCGGCGTCTCAGAACCCGACCCAACTCCCAAAATCACACATGGAACAAACTATCGGAAACGATCAATGGGACTTAAATCCTCATTAGTCATTACAAATATGAATGGGCATGACTGATATGTGTGATGTCTTGCCGTAACTTTGACTAGGCTATTATGTGCATGTATTGATACTTTTATTTATTTCAATTTTACGGGTCGCTCAGAATTATATTTGACATTTAAATATTCAGCATTGATATTTCATTGATTTTTTTTTTAGCTTAATGCCTTTTTACCCGATTTCAAGTACTTTTTTCCTGTCGGTTTTGCCCAAATTGGCAGTGACAATGCCATGCGGCTACTGTACCTGTTTTGTCTGCCGCCTACAAATTCAAAAAATTTAAAAATTTTCCGACAGAATTTAGTAAAACTAAACAATTTGGAAAGTTAAAATCACACGGAGCCTCCCATAGTTATAGGAAATCATTGTATTTAATTTTGGCGGGCAAGATTCGCTTTCTTGCAACTTACCGATTTCTGTATTTCAGATTCCGTAAATCCGAGTCTATTTTTTAGCTGGGATCAACTCGTTTGGAAATTTTCAGGTCAAAGCAAAGTACACCAAGCTCCATGCTATCTATGTCGCCTCCAGCGTTGGCGCAGCGTTTTCTTTAAATTTTCCGATTACTACGTTTTGGTGTTTTGGAACGCAGACTTTGAGGATTTTGAGTTATTTTAACCCTAAACCTAACCTAACCTACCCTAGCTTAACTTGAATTAAACTTAACACTCCATTATGGGAGGCAACATTGAAAATGGTATTTGAAGGCAACAATACCCGCGGAGGCGACAATAGACTCTATCACTGGGAGGCAACGCTGGAGGCAACATAAAACGGGGCTTGATCTACTTTAACCATGTTGCCTTGCCAGTGGAACTTTTGGTAAAATTCCAGTAAAAATCAGGGTGGCAAAATTGGCAAAATTGGCAAAATTGGCAAAAAATTAAAAAGTGGGAGAAGATAACCCTGGTTGGCAAATAATCCCTCCATAGTTTCTGAAACCTGCAGCATGAATCATGCCTTGATGAACAATGAAATTCTGTATCAGAGAATGGTCCAAAGTCCAAACATTGGACGAGGGACTAATGAGTTCATCTCCAAAAGAGCATGGAATAATATAAACTGGCGGCAGGCGTTCGGCTGCTGTCGTTCTAATTTCTAATGAATAGTAATCAGGAGCCCCGTGGCTGGTGCAGAGATAATGCAGAATGAAACTTGAAAATCAGAAGTTAGTAGTTCTGTAGTGTTTCTGTCTCCTTGCAACTTGCAAACCTTTCCTTTCTTCAGTCCACAAATCAGTTCTCGCCTCTTTCGCTCAGTCTGACTCCGGGATCCCATTCTTCCTGCTAAACAACTAAGCCCAAAAGTTAGGCAGAATCCAACCGAACAATCGCAGCATTGAGTACGTAGATCGGATATACTACTAATTGGATCACCTTTTGTTTCGGTGGCTAATTAGTAGCCGCTACCTTGTAGTTTAGAAATTCAATTGTACTCATGCCACTACAAGTATGTCTGCATTTGACAATTTAACAAGCGAAACAATTTTCAAAGAAACATAATAGAATTTGAGGTTTACCGAACTAATACATTTGAAATTTTTAAAGGAAATAAAATATTAACTCTAGGTTGGCACCATGGATATGGGTGCGTAAGGCCCGAATTAGCGTTTGGTGCATAGATGGGCAATTTGCCTTCGCCTTCACGAAGGCGAGTACGAAGGCACCTGTTTCTTGGGTCGTGAAGTCCAAGGCGAATTTTGAGGGCTAAATTTCTTAGCCTTGTTCCTTCGTGAAGTGCGATGGCGGCAACTTTGCCCTTTTTTTTTAATTTTTATTTATTTTTATATTTTATTTACTAATATTTTTTTATAAATATTTTATATTTATGTTTATTTTTCTATTTTTTTTATAATTTTCTAAATGGTTTTTAAAAGGTCAAGATGGCGATTTTTAACGGTCAAACTATGCGTCCAATCTTCTTGGCGCCCGTTCAAAGGTTGTTTAGAATGAAATAACGAACAACTCTGCCAAGTTTCAGCCAAATTCAATTGATTACCACATTTGACCCATTACAAAGATGGCGATTTTTACGGTCAAACTATGGGTCGAATCTTCTTGACGCTCATTTAAAGGTTGTTCAGAATGACCTGAGGATCAACTCTGCCAAGTTTCACCCAAATCCATCTGATTACCACGGCGCCATATATCCAGTGCGATGTCCTTTGTGTTTTAACATGGATCGTTGTAAAACTAATTGTTAGAAACAAATTTATTGTTTCCTAAGCTATTTTTACAAAAATGACATCGATGTGAAGATCAATTGCAGCGGTATAATTTTGGAAATGTTAGCAGAGATGACAAAAGATGAACGTATGTTCCTTAAACTTCTGTTGAGTCAGGTTATGTTAAGTTCTGCAGATAGCCTAGCCAAAATTTCCAAAAATACAATTATATGAAACTTAAAATCAACGGTGCCAGGTTCAAATTCACGTCCATGTGAAAACAGGCCGGATTCGCCGTCGTGAGCAGGTATTGCAATGCAAATCTCCGTTGCGAAAAGTATCAAATTCGGCGTCTTGAGTTTCTACAATACAAACTTGACGTGACAGTTTCGTGATGGGAGGCAGTGGAGTGATGTCGGGTGCCTAATATGTCAATGTCCCCGCTCCAGTCAATGTGTTGGTTAATATTTGTTATTCATATTCTGAGTATCCAATCCACACCCCGACCGCACACGTGAAAGCGTGGGGGTGCTGCTGACTGTTGATGGGAGAGGTTTTTTTTTCTGTGCTTGCATGAGTCGGCTTATTGTTTGCTTTTCAAAAATGGGACTTTAATGATTATTTCCTGCCCATTCTTTAATCGGATTCCCTTTAATCGAAAAACAACTGTGCTTTCCCAAAGAAGATAGGCTCGGTTTTTGGGAGACGAGGAATCAAAACAGAATCAAGGACTTTCACAAACCTCTTCCCACCCCAGTAATTGAAAGGGACAATGGAAGGCACACTTAATCGTCTCACAACACTCTCTCTCGTCTTAGTAAGCCGCTCTTTCAGTCCGCCGTGCCAAAGCAGTAGGCTCAGATAGCAGCCCAATCATCCACCTTCTCCCCAGCCGCTTCTGCTCCTCCTAAGCCGCTCTCTTACCTCCATTAACTCATTTCCATCCACTCAGGCCCAATACCACTCAAGACCTAATTAGACTCCAGAGGATGGATATGGCCGAAGGTACGTCATTCTCGCCTCGTTTAAGCAGTACGCAGTGCCAGCACACGTCGTCCAGCCGAGCCCTGTCATTTTCAATCATCGCCGGTTGGAGTAAAAATTATGGAACAGGCTGTGTAACCACCTATTGTAGCCACCCAGGATTTCGACAACCTAATCTAACAAGAATTTACCAACGCGCGTTTCAGGCACAGCCTAACCCAACCTAAAGCATCAATATGGATAGTCGAAGCCAAACCCGCTTCCATTTGCACATTTTTCATGGGTTACAATACAATGGATACAATGGATGGGTACAATGGGTGCCGTTAAACCCGCAAATTTAGAAATCGCAACACTACAAACCGTAACATTAAAAATTGCAACATTGAAATCCGTAACATTAAAAACCGCAACGTTAAAAGTCGCAACATTAAATGCCACAACATAAAAACCGGATCTTAAAAACCTCATAACTCAGCCACAAAATTAAAAACAGCAACAATAAAAGTCGCCACACAAAGATTGTATTTTACAAATGCTTGAAAAATCAAAAAAAATTAGCGGAAAATTTTAAGCAACATACACAATTGCAGTCATATTTAACTACGGCAGTTTCCTGTTTAAGCTACCATCAAATATTCAAATATGTCAGGCGCAAGGCGCACAAAAATAGATATCACAAGTTGTCTTCCGTAAGAGAAGCATTAAGCTATGAATGACCATGAATCATTTCAAAATTTGCGCCCTGATTTCGGTCTCGGCTTACGACTTAATTTTTTTGAGCGTGTTTGGCTTAGTGCAGGTGTAAAAAAAAATCAGCTTTCCAAATTTTGATTGATGAGTCTCCGCTCACAGTTTGCTCTGAATAAAGAATTTCCATATTTTTTTTTACTTTTATCAAACAGTGAATCTCACTGAATTTTGCTCATGTGACGTAACCCGAGGATTTCTAGATCATCTTGAATAGATAAACGTTAAAGTTTTGAACATGAAATGGCTACACCTAACATACTAACTTGCGTAATTGTTTTAAACAGTCGATAATTTTAAGACAGCGTATTTTTATCGTCGCTATGGTGCAACAGTGGTTTCTCCTTTTTCCTATTTGAATTTCCAATCCTTTCAAAGCACAGAGAAGTGTCCATGTCCATATGTGGGTTTAGCAACTCTTCAATCGTTTTCAATTTTTTTAAAATCATTTTTAAAATTACATACTGAATCGCAAAACAAGAAAGTTCTCCACAAGTTTTGACGAAGCACCGTGGATATGATTACGAAAAAGTGATGTAACGCACATGACGCTATGTTGATATCCATGCACTTGTTTAGGACAAAGCGTGCAACTTGTTGGTGTGTGTTGCTGGTTGTGATATGCGCTGCTAATCTAATTGCGGGTATGAGTTTCGGAAGGTCTGACCTTAATGGGAAGCTGAGTGAATTTGGGTTGGCCTGATGATAGTGCGAGGGAAAGCCAGGGCTCTTTGTTAATTTGGCTCGTGTGTCCCCGTCAAACCTTTCCCCTTTAGTCAAAGTGATTCGCTATGGAAATGAAATCGTTTCCGGAGTGAATGAACCAGGAGATTGAAAACTTTCCGCCCGGTTTCCTCTTCACAGTAGCCTTAGCCTTCACACTTCCCATTAATACGCGATCTGTCTCGAGGGCCATTCCAAAAATTCTATTAAGTTTTCATTTTTGTGCAACTCGGATTTTCTTCAAGGCCGAAATTTTATGACGATGTATGGAGCTTGCAAAAAAGGGGTTATAATACAACAAAACTTTAAAAATACCATCAAAATTTGTATATTTAAAACAAATCATATTGCGAACTTTGGAGGTGATTTATAGATGGTCAAATCGCGTTTAGATATTTTTGAATAAAAAGGAATGGAACAACAAGTGCATTTCTCTCAAGCTTTAGCATAGCAGGAGCGCATCTTTGATTCTGAACTGTGCTAGTTCAACTATTGTTCAACTGTGTGATACGAGTATACAGCAACCAAAAAATTGATCAAGAAGCAAAAAAAGAGAATCTTTGAAAAAATCAAAACACAGAATAAATTGAAAAACTACAAATCGATACACCAAATTGGCTAATAAAATAGTTCAAAAATATATTTCCCCAATTTTATCTAATTATGTTATCACTTCCCAATTTGGTTTGCTCCAAATGTCGCAATCTTCATTATTTTTTTAAACTAAATTTCTAAAACTGGGTTTTCTCATTACTGCTTTTGCCTTTTCAACAAACACAACCTGAAGCATCTCGAGTGTTGATCAAATTTAACCCTGAGGTCTTCACCTAAATTTTTCTAAAATACTTAAATTTAGTCTCACTGCAAATATTTCCAATTCTCACCGCAAAATAGCTAAATTGACCATAATTTACTTCCACTGCAAAATTAACTTGTTTCACCGCAACATGACTAATTTCCATTTCTATAAATTAGAGTAGTGTAAATGCTCGCGGAGGACTTTTGTAAATTGTGCGGTTTGGTTAGGCCATGCTAGGTTAGGTTTACCTTGCGGGCATGTCCACAAAAATGTAGCCTATTAACCTACGTAAGAAGTACAAGCATGTATAATTCACAATTTAAGCATGTATAATTTAAATAATTTTAATACCAATACTGTAAAACTTTTCAATTTGTCTCTTAAGAAATACCTCCTGGAAAAGCAAGCAAACGACACATGTTCAGTTCAGACCCTTCAGAAAAAAATGTGTAATTGTGATTTTTAGTGTATCGATGCTGTCGTGAATTATGTGTATTCACGAAATTCATAGCCTAACAACCTGAATTCAGGGTTCAATAAATCAATCAATCAATGTAAGAAATAAGTGGAGAGGATTTACGGTGAACTGAGTTTTTCTTCTGTCAACTAAGTTATAGTCAAATTAGTTCATTTTTTAACGGCGAGAATCGGATTTATCTGTGGTGAGACCAAATCATAGCCAATCGAATCATTCTTAAAACGGTTGGAGTGACCCTCGTTTGAATGTAGAGCCTGGTCTTTCCCCTTCGGAGTACAGACGTACCGTGTCCTGCTGCTGCCCTTCCACTCATTATGCATTGGATTTGGAAAAAGGCTTTTGGCTGGAACGAAAGTGGGAATGAAGAAGCGCTTTCCCTTGAGTTGCCTCAAGCGGAGCAAATGGAATTGGGATGAAGAGCTGATGTCTCAATTAAAGGAATGTGGGATAAATGGGGTTGAGGAGTGAAATTAGGAAGAGAGACAAATGCGTTCCTCTGCCCTGTCTGCCAAGGACCCGTCCCTCCTGAATCCGTCTTCAGATCCGCTCAGGAGTTCTCCCCAAGATTTCCAAAGATTCGAAGATTTGGGAAGAAAAAAAAAGGCTGAGGATTGACTCAATTGGACCCGTCTTGAGGAGTTTGGAGAGAGTGCGGGATACGAATAGGAATGGTTGGGGAAATGAGACCATGTGCCTGGGCGTAATTACATTAAAGCTCTTGGACCATTAGAGCCGACATTCGGATCGGAATGAGGAGACTAGAGTCGATTTGGAGACCAGAACGGGCTTAGGCCTGAACAGTCTTCCGCCCTGGAGGCGGACTCAAGAGGTGGAAGGCATTAAGTCATATGAAGCTGGAAGGATAAAGTTAAATCTTCTGCCTACCTCATTAATCTCAGCGAAATTTGCAGTTAGCAGGTTTAAAAGTTTAGAACAAATCGATGGACTTCTGGTCCTGGTCGCAATGCAGAGTGGATCCAATGATTGTCTCTTTTCTTTTGAAACATCTTCATCTTGAACAAGAACTAATCGCCTCGTAAGGTTAATAAAATTTATAACCGATGAAAATAGTTTGGGAATTTTTCAAATTTTAAAAGATGATGATGTAACGTAAAATGCTTTCTAAAAATTTGAAAATTTATTGCAAAAACTAGTAATACGTTGAAATTGATGAATAAATAAAGTAGCAGTGGTAATCTGCAAAGCAAATATGTCATGTTCTAAATTTAAGTTATTTTTGCAAATATACTACTGTTATCATGCTCTATGTCAACGAAATGCTTATATTTGCAATATGCTTTAAACTACATAGAAAACGACTTTCAACCAGCTTCAAATTTTTGAAGCTGTACAAAATGAAAATTACAAGTTACAGCTACGATAAATCACGTAAAATAAAACTTTTTAAGGACCACTTCCACGTCTCACCCTCGGATTTCTAGATTTTATTTTTTTCAGCAAGTAAATGAGATGAGGCTCAAAAAACCAAAACCACCATGCGATGGAAAGAGTTAATCCCTACATATGTGCCAATTTTTAGTTCATTTCAATTAACCGTTAACGAATAAAAGTGTAATTAGTTAGTGAAAAACCACTTTGGTTTTTTATTAACTAAAAACAAGTTTATTCCTAAACTATTAAAGCCACTACCTTAAAAATTAATACACATGAAGGGATTAACATTTTCCATCGCACGGTGGTTTTGGTTTCTGTATTTTCATCTCATTTACTTGCTAGAAAAAATAAAATCTAGAAATCAGAGGGTGAGGGGGCTATGTGGTCCTTAAGGAAGATACAAAACAAGCATAAAAAAACACTGTAAGCAGAATAAAGATTTGTTGGTAGACACAAGCCTAACTTTAAGAATGTTAAAAATTGTTCAGAAGCTTATCTTTTCGCAAATTGGTGGAGGTAAACCCAGCCAATTTTTGCTATGCTGCCTCCAGCGTTGCTTCCCAACGTTAAAACCGTTTGTCGCCTCAATTGGTATTTTCGTCTTGGAGATTATCATTGTCAGTCTTATCTCCCACAAAGTGGGATATAATTCAAGTTTGGCTAGGTTAGGTTAGGTTTAAAATCAAAAATAAATCGAAATAATTCAAATCTGCGGCGTTCCGATAAATTTAACCCAATGAAGGGTGGAATGGGAGGAAAGACAGAGGCACCACTGCAGGCAACATAGCATGGGGCTTAGTTTGCCTCAACTTTTCCATTCCAACTAGAATATGCAAATTAAAGAACAATTTGGAATTCAACACATTTAAGGTACAAAATACGACTGAATTCGTGGTGAGAATGTACTTAAACCCTTTAGCATATGGTATTTTTAAAATACAAGTATTTTGATCAAAAGCGGAACCATTTGAAATTTTCTGTATAAGAAGCAGGGAGCTGTAGACTGTATTATGCCCAATGGTAGATCAAGCTTTGTGAAATAAAGCTGCCGTTGTAAGGATTTTTTCTCTGGCCTCCCGCGAATAAAGTTTCGTCTGAGTGAGTGAAGCGGAAAATGAAGGGAGAGAGTCCCTTGGCTGAGCCCATTTCGCTTTCTCCCACCTTACGTTCCTTTAGCCAGCCAAGCCCGGCTTTTGTGTTCTGAAGCCATGGAGCCTCTCTGCTCAGCTCCAGCCTCGCTTCAGTTCAAATTAGTCTGATCGCCTGAGTTTAGAGTTTAATTGTCCTTGTAAAGGGATGGAAGTACTAGAGTAAGATTTACCATTTCCCATCCACCTTGCCCATCACCACTCATTCCCCCGCCGCCCAAGTCCCACCGTCCCTCTCCTCCCGCCCGCGGGGAAAAAGAAATCTGGGCTTCCTCCAGAAAATCCGTTTGGAAAAATAAGCTTTCATAGACTTTACCGATTATGTAAAAAAGTGTAAATCTTCATGGGAACAAACAGACGTGGGGTTGGAAGGGCGGCGGGTGAAGGAAGGCAGGAGAAGTGGAGATGGTTGGAGTGAAGCTCCATTCGGAATGGATAAGTAGATTGATCTGAGACGTGGAGTATAAAAAATGCATTTATTTCTGAGTGTGTGTGTGGATGAGACAGGTGCTTTGGGTCTCCAGCCAGCTTCCACACGGCTTTCGCCATGGCCAGAGCCAAATGTCGAATTCACAAGGTTCGGTTGTTAGGATTAGCTTTATCCATCTAGATTTTAAGATGTCTTTGTTTTATACAGTGCAGTAGGGTGACAATTCGGAGTGCAAGAGCTGGACGAGAGAAAGTTAAACCCGAACTGTGCTAGGTCAGGTTACACGCCTTCCATGCCATTTGACCTAACCGAATACGACCTAAAGCCAAAAAACCTAAATAACAAGACCTAAATAGATAGACCTACGCTAGAATAAGAACTACGGCATAATAAGGCCTAAAAGAAAAAGCGTAGGTCTTTTTATTTTAGGTCTTATTCTGTTAGGCCTTATTGTGGCGTAGGTCTTACTACAGCGAAGGTCTTATAATTTAGGTCTTATTCTTTTAGGTTTTATTGCAGCGTATGTCTTTGTCTTTCTATTTAGGCGTTTTGTTAGGTCTTATTCGGTTAGGTCTTATGGCGTGCTTCGGGTTACACGGTATAACAATGCATAGTAAAGTTAGCATCCGTTAGTTTAAACAATGTAGCAACGAAATTTCGCTTCATTGTGTCTAATAGATAATGTCGATCTAGGATTGTAACCTTTTTAGAGAAATTTTGCAGCCTGAACCAAAGACCGGAGTCCAGTCAACTTAAAGTGATATTGAAAATATAAAAAACAAAATTGAATTTTAAAATTCTCAGAATTTTCAAACCGCTTTTGTTTTGTCTTGTAGCAAATTGAATAGAAAAGCAAAAGGTCGACAAAGCTGAAATAGGACTACGGTCTAGAAGGTTATAATTTCAGAGATAAAATGAAAGGATAGGTATTAAAAATTTCCTGTAGATTCGCGCTGTTGCTGTGTACATTTGCCAAAGGTCAGTGTTATAGTCATGAGTAATGACTATATTTGTGTTTTTTCTAATATGTCTAATTCAAAAAAATAATCTTAAATGGTCTACATAAGTCGAGAAACAAAAGCTCCTTGGTCCTTGGTTTTAGCTGTAAATTGTTTTTAAATGTGGACAATTCTCGTGCTCACCAGTAGATAGCAAAGCAATAGATTGAAGTCTAAATTCCATAGATACCAGTTTTGAACGAATTCAAAACATGTTTGCAGAATGCTGCGCGATTTAGAAAAAATAGCAGTAAATTGTAAAATATTTAAAGGGACAGCGATACTTTTTTAACACTGCTAACATAACGCCTGTCTAATTAAAAAAATCGTTGAGAACCGCGAACGCTATGTACGCCTCCACTTTGACGTAATTCTATTTTTACGATATCGATAATGAACTCTGGAAACCTTCAAAACCTCTTTTAATCGGTTATACTTTCAGAACAGGCCGGATTTCCGTTGCCGATTTAGAATTTTCGGCGGAGACAAATATATCGAATCTGCTGTGCAGTATGCATTTCTTTTTGGGACTTTAGGATATGAAATCCAATCTTTCTTGGATGAATCTCCGGTAGTCGAACCTTGTTCCCCGGAGTGGAGTGTAAGGAGTGGATAGATGGAGAGAAAGCGTCTGAGTGAAGAAAGGAGAGAAAGCTGAGTGGGCTAAGATTAATTAATCCGGTCTGAAGCCTCGTTTTCCATGCCTGAGTTTCTGGCCAGAAAGAGATTAGGCTCCGTCTCTCGTCCGCCTCCACAGTCGTCTTCCCGAAAAGATTCCCGACTAATTAAGAGACAATTAAATGGGAATTTGACGAGGTTCAGAACTAATTAGATGCACTTAAGCTGAGTTGAAGCGTGTCCTCCTCCTTTGATGGGCCTAAGCCCCGTACATCCTCCGGCTCAACATGAATCTTCGATTCCTCCACATGCTACCCGGACAGGGACTCAAGGCAGCCTCCGGATCCGCATGCATCTCCCTTCCACTTCCCACCAGCAGCCCCACTCATCAGCACACTCAAGTCTTCCCAAGAATCACAACCACTTTCCACAAACTTACGCTCGGATCTCATTGAATATTGATCTGACTTACGGATCCCATTATGCTCACGGACTCCATGGAAATGCTAATTTGAGATAGACGACTACTTCGGGTTAAGTGGAGCAAGATAAACCAGGAGAGCTGGGGTTAATGGAAATTTAAGCTTGTTCCAGGTGTGGCGTGTTGGGCGGAACTTCCTTCACTTACAAACAACACGTCGTGGCCATGGAAACCAAACTTACTTATTTAAAATTTATTTTAGGCTATTATTTTAACTAACTTTTAGAACTTATTTCAGCACTATAATTGCGTGGCGTTTTTTCTATCAAAATCCGAGTGCACCAAACTTCTTCCTAGAAATTGACCGAATGCACGCACAAATTCGACGTAATTGGCATAATCACATAATCACAAATTCGACGTAAAATGCGACATTTCATTCTGCACAGTGCTGCATAGTGCTGTACAGTGCTGCACATTGCTGTGCTCCATTTATTGTCACTTCATTGCATTGAATAAGTGGAGCGGACAACGTGGAGATATTTCACTTCAGAATAGTGAGCTATTGTTCTAGGAAATACTCAATTTTATTATCTGCTTAAAAAATTCGAATTAAGCTGTATTTTGTCGATCTTAAATCGGACGTAATTTTGAAGCATTCACAAAATCGTGTGTACACAGTTTATTACATATTATTTTGCAGTATTTACAAATTACAAACCGTATTTGAATTCATTGTATTTATTGCTGCTTTTACAAGGACAAAGGTTAAAAAAAAAAACAGTTTTGAAGTGACCAATGAAGCAATACAGAATTCTTCAAAGTGTGAGAAATGAATCTAACAAATCATGCCACTAGACGGATTCGAATTTAGCAAACCAGACAACGAGACAAAATTCAAGCATACGATCGCTGAGTCTATTGGTGTAAAAATTTTGCCACAATTTTTTGTGCTACAAGAACAGTTCTGCGCTTGGCCAAAACATTATATTCTGATGCCTTCTTGTGAGAATTAGCCCGACCCTTTCCTGTAAATTCTTTATTGAGTAATCTAAGTCCACGAGTTTGCTCGATGCATTATAGCAGATAAATCAAGTCAATGAAGAACAAATTCTTAAGATTTTGGGTACATTCGCTGGAAAAACAAATTGAGCTTTGAATGAATTATATGCGACACTTTAGGCGATGATCACATGAGGAATTATGGGCATTTTTGACAGCGTCGCTACCGGTTTGAAGCGACCAGAGCCAGACTCATAAATTATGGAACCCGGGTTCTTCCCTCTCATTACTCTAGAATGGGCAGAGTCGGAAGTTGTGATTTGTGATTGACCGTTCTGTGGGCAGTCTGATTTCGCTGTCCATTATTGAGTAGAGCAGGGACTGCGGAAAGGAGCCTCCTCGAACCTGGTCTGCCTGCCGATGAGTCCGGCAATGGATCTAATAACATAATAATGTGATATGGAAGGCCATCGTCCTGCACTCTGCTCCTCGCCCGACAATTCGTAGCGCCCGAATTTATCACTAATCGACACCAGGGCTGTTTTTAAAGTTTTAAGGTTTGACGAACAGGTTTTTAGGCTGAAATCAAAATATATCGTATATTGCTCTTAGAAGAGATGATTTTGAGGCCCTTGGATACTTACATTATTGAATTCGTCTAGCACGGTCAAATTAAGCCAAGTCCCTTGCTATGTCTCCTCCGCCTTTCCTTCCATTTTCCCATTTGCTACCTTAGGATTTTTGTAACGCCGAAGTCTTTAATCATTTTTATTTATTTTAGGCTCAAAAATAACCTTATTTAACCTAACCTGGGATATACTAACCTAGCATAACTTAAATTAAATCGCAATTCTTGGAAGGGAACAATGAAAAATGATAATGTAAGGTGACTCTGGCCATGCAGGCGATAAAACCTTCACCGCTTGAAGGCAAAACTGGGATGACATAGCATAGGGCGTGGGCTTAGCTTACCTCAACCGAACTTTTAAAATTTTTAGAACAATCCGCGTAAATACTAGGTCATTTCTTACTGGTGTTAGCTAATATAGACGCGATAGATTTGGCCGTTTTTTATATACCTACATGTTAATCTCTGGTGTTCGCCTCAGGGGCCCGCCAAT
>JAQFXZ010000203.1:0-25830 GCA_034694025.1 Ceratophysella scotica | reverse complement strand
ACATATCCTAGAATTGATAGTTCTATGATTTAAGAATTAAAAAAGTGGTTTTCGGTGGAGTCGGTCTAAAACACTTTTTCATTTATCTAACGCGTCTATACAGCTGCGGATGTACTTACCACCAAATACAAAATAGCACTATTAAACGTCACATGACATGTCACATGTACATGCATAGGTTCCGTTTACATGCTACTTAATGTTACCTTTTGACTGGGGATATTACATAAACATCAACATCCTTTGTCATATTTCTGTAGGGCTTGGAGTTGTGCATTGCCTTGACCATAGCCTAGCATAGACGTTGACGATGGCTACTAGTGAAACTCAACTATTTTGGTTCGGGTTTCTACAGAACAAGGATCTGCTACTAACACATTTGAGAGAGGGCACAGGAGGTATATCATTTAATTTTACAAAATGTATTAGTACTTAATATAAAAAAATCAAATCACGCAGAAGTACCACATGATAGAATATATATTAAATCTTTACTGATCTGGTATGTGAATTACATTATAATTTTAGATCCTAGTGCCACGTTCTTGCTGACACAGTTCGTTCAAAATGCTGATAAATGGGTAGATGATCCAACCGGAGAGGAGGACCCTCTCCAACAAATTAGCCGAACGAAGAATAGCCGAGTTTTGAAGAAAATGGCCCTTCAAACAGCTGCATTCCTCCATTGGGACCTGGATACACTTTCCACGTAATAAGTCCATGAGCCATAATTCGCGTTTCTTGGAGTTAGTTGATTCGTTTTATATTGTAATATTCAATTGCCAGGCTCCCGATGACAGTACAGCACTCCTTACTAAAATGTGGAATGGGATATCAGGACGATTGTGTCTTTCTCAAATCTTTGTATCACCGTTGGGTGATTCGAAGTAGTCAGTATCTTCTCAAAAATAATGATTTTATACTGGACGATCCTCAAGCAGACTCTGTTCTTAGAGTGCTCACGCCTGATGAAAGTATTTTGGAACTTCAACGTCTGCTCGTAGCAGAATCAGGAAAAACGACACTCATTATACCAACTCCAGAAACTTTTTTACGAGAAATACCTAACTTTAGCATTGGTCATGCTACTACTCAGAAAGCATTTTCATCTATGATGCACTTGGATATTGGGGTGCACATGCTGTACAAGGGAATGTTGTCTGAGGCTGTTCCACACTTTGTTGAACTGGACCTTCCCTTAGAAAACTTCCCATTTGTACAAATAACAAAGGAAAAACTGGACGGGTACAGGATGGTGCTAGGAATTATTCCACCTACGAAAGCGAATCAAGATGATGACGATGTTGAAGAAAGTCAAATTGTTCAAATTGGAAAACTTGTGCGTAAAGGAGACTTAGGGAAGTTGAGTCAATTATTAGAAATGGAGCTGGTGATTGATGATAGCACGAAGCCACTCGAGCCAGAGTTCATTGTTCAGGATGAAGGCAAGTTGTCGTTAATTATCACAGTGTTCGTAAAAATGAATCTGTTGTGTTGTCTATCGTTCTACCACCTGAGTTCTAACAAACCGAACTATCAGTTGAATAGATCTTCTTTTGTATTATAGTTGACGATGCCATGTTTACAGTTGAGACACGCCTGCTAGAAACTTCTGATTTGAAAGAAATGAAGGATTCACTCAATAGATTTAATGCAGCAGCTGGCGGGTCACGTTCACTTAAAAAACTTGTAGCAAAGTCAAAGCAGTTGCTCAGTATTAAGGTATGACCTACATTCCTATACAAAACTAGAGAACACGAACGACACGAGATTCAGTTAACATACATCTATTTTTCAGCTCTTCAACGCCTCCCGTTCGTGTCTTCAATTGGCACAGGGCGAACTCAACTTATCAATCCAAACTCCGCCCACTCCAAGTGTGTGCCAATACGCGTTCAATATTTCCAAACTTTCCAAAATGTTGGAGTGGGAGATCCTGCTTGTGGACATTTGCCAGCTTCATCAGGAATGGCCGAAGCAAGGAGCGGATTTGGTTGTGAGATGCAAGGAATGTCTTCACTGCTTCAAAAATCAGAGTTCAGACGTTAATCCAAGGTCTGAGATTATCGAGAATCTCCTCATGGCTCTATTGAACTTGGGTGAATTTGAGTACATGGCCGAGCTCGATGTAATGCAGCAAAAGTGGCCGTTCTTGGACTTTCTTTTACTGCTTGCAAAATCCTGCAACGACCTCGTCGATAGAAAGGACTCCGCAGCTAGCTACCGTGAACTTTGGCAAGCAGGTAACTCTAGAAAAAATGTGGAATTTGAATAAGTTGACAGTATGCCGAATCATATGTGCATCTGTGTTTCAGTTCTTCCCGTGTTCTCCACTACATCAGCTGTGAGGCGACAACCTGCAAAGCCTGATATGCTTTCTAGTCGAGCGGTTCTTCAATGGGTCATTGAGCGGTCAAAAAGTGACCTATTGTTGCAACTCTTCGTCTCCCTGTTGGGTCGTCTTCACAGTCATTTCACGGACGACATTGCACTACATATCCAAATAGACTTTCTACATATCTGGCCCAACATTTTGGTTTTGGATGAGTGAGTTGACATGAATAGACGAGTTAAATCATAGCAATTAGAAATATCGCACCTGCTCGAACAGGTTTGGTGGCGTTGTTATAATACATATTTCAATTGCAGAGGAGCAATATCTTCGAATATGAAGAGCCGGGTGTCGGATAGTCCTAAGCAGATAAGGAATCTCCTGTTTCAAATTTTGAAGACTTCGGGTCCAAGTGAAGTGTTGTGGCTGAAATGTATGGGCGATGTGCATTTAGCATCGGGTGATCCTGCGAGCGCCATGAAATGTTATGTTGAATACCTGGCAATATCAACGGACTTTTTTGAGAAACACAGTGCTAGTCACTGGAATGATAATATTCTATTTCGACGAATGATCAAGTGTTCTGAACTCATGCAGGCTTTTACGCAGGTTTGAACTAATTCATAAACAACGTGTCAAACACTGAATATTCTAAATTCTTACCTAACGTAAACGTATTGAGTTGTTCGTTCTGCTTTTCACTGTTTCCAGGCTACTATATTGTGCCAGTTTCTAACCGAAGTTGACTACTCAATGGCCTTTGCATTTGCACAAGAAAAAGGGACTTCGGATGCTGGTGACTCATTGTACGGTTTTATCTGGGACCTGACACTACTAGAATTTCTCATTGATTTTCATACAAAGCGGAACGAAATCTGCAAACGTCAGCAGGCAGTAAGTCCTAATTACTTTGACACGGTTGAAATTATGATAAGCGCAATTATGATAAGTACATATGCTATGTATCAGCGAGTACTTAGTGCTCCCACGTGGTTCAACATTTCAGCTTGTAACTCAATCTTTAAATGAACGTTTTGTTTTATTAGATGAAAATCATGGGCCTGGTGGAGTTGAACTCAAACAACAACGAAGAGATTCGACGTAAAGCGATGCAACTCAGGAAGTCTCAATTCATGAGAACTTTGGCAAACCGGTATATTTTTACTTGAGCCCTTCAGCAAGGTCCGTGTACAACGCCGAAGCAGCTAATTCGCGTCGGGTTAGCTAAATATGATCGACGATCAATTCTTGTTTTTATTTAATAATACTATATACTTGGGTGGGTACAAGGATCCGCGGATTGTTAAGTGGTTAGTTTGTAAACGATTCACTTTTCCGGTTAGCACTTAAACTAGGTTTCATTTTAAATATCCTACATAGAATCCTCGAACAAATTTTTCATACAATTTCTTCTCTCTCTCAAATCCTCACATACGATATTTCAGACTCGCTGAACTTTCGATATTTCCGCCATTCCGCGCCAGATTTCCGCTTCTATTACTACAAATACTCATATGGATTCCTAAGTGTAGAACCTCAAAATCTCTGTGTCCCTTTCATGGATAACGAGGCCACTCCAAAAGCGGCATATTTTTAAAACAACTAAGATTTGAGGTTTCTGTGTGTGAGCTTTGCATGGAGTGGCCTCCTTATCCCTCCTTATCCCTCCTGAATTGAAAGTGTTGCTCTTTGGGTTTCTCTACGTAGAAACTAATAAAATAATACACATTACAGTTTACAGTACTAGATTAGCTTAATGTTTACGTACAACAAATGTTAGTTTTTAGTTATATTCTCTTCCTTAGTTAAATTAACGAGAGATTTAGTTACAGGGACACTGAAACAAGACTGTATGTTATCGAAATACTATTCCAGTTTTCAGAATTTATCACGAAGTCCAATGATAGAAAGAAGCTCAAAGAAGTTCATTTTTTGGAAAGGAGGCCAACCCGAATTTTTCTTTATTTGAAATCTTGAATTTTTTCTAATGCTGTTTGCTCGGAATGGCCTCTCCTTACCTTAAACACAAATAGAAAACTTTCTCTGGGATTCTTGTTTCTTAGGAACTCCGTGAATACTTGTATCTTATATGTACGCAATATCTTAAAGTATACCATATGTTTTGTTAGGGTCAAAATGGTCCCACTTCCCCCTAGAATTTACACGTGCTAACCTTAGTGCTTACATCTAAAATTATAGCATACTCATATATCAGACAAAGGCTAAAATATAACCAACTTGTATGTATACGAAGGATATTCAACACCATTACACAAAAATGAGTATAATTGCGGTTTAGGTCATATGTATTGTACAGTAGTGTACGACGTACGCTACTGCAGCTTATAGCAAATGCTGCAGCACTCTTAAGGCTAATAGTACATTTAGGGTAAGTAAGCTTAATCGGTTATACTTTAAAAATTACGAATGCAGACCACGTTTTTTTTAAAGCCTGGAAAAATATATTTGGAATATTCGTCGAAAATGTATCGTAGGAGTGATTATTTCTCAGAAAGGGTTAAATGTTTTTGGTTATTTCAACAAGCCAACCAAACGATGATGCTTAATCTCAATACCGATAATCCAGATATGCAGATTGACGGAATATTCAATCAGCAAATAGCCAAATCGCATCTTAACATACAATATGTAGAGTACATGCACGCTGATGATGTGAAACACCGATAATGTTTTGAGACACGCTCGGGTATCTTATTCCTTAACGTTTTATATTGTCCTGGAATTCGTTTTTTACTTAAATATCCAACTAACCAATTAAATATTTCTCGTACATTGTATGTACACATATATGCAGACATCAAGGCCTAAGACTTTGGGTTTGTGCTATACAAAGCCACAATTTAACTTAGCTCTATTTGATTGGCATCAAGCAAATCTTCTATACTTCTAAACGATTAAAAGTTTTATACTACAATCTATCTACTAGCACCTGCTCACAGCGAGCTAGCATTGCATAGCTTAACTGCGGGATACACTTGAGGGCATAGCATTTCGTAAATACTTTTAGATTGATCACTAAAAGGCTTAAATTAAGTAAGATTGAAGCTTGACGATGTTAAGTTTCAATCAAAGAACCATATTATCTAAAGTACGAGGAAATCTCCAGGCCAATGTGAGTATTTTTGCATGACTTGCAGATTTTAAAGCCAAGCCAAAAATGTAATGCCTACCTACTTAAATAGTGAGGCAATGCTATCAGAATCGTAAATTTTGAATATATTATGTGGATTGTAACATTTTATTTTCACGTACATGAGTAAATCTATGTAGCATCCGATGTCGAATCTTTGTATTCATTGTTTACACCCAAGCTATACAATTGCAGATACTGTTTATATATATATTACACTACACTTCCCTCTCTTGTCCGCTAAAATACATCGATGCAATTCTTCTGCAGAAATTAAATCTCACTTCTGGATCTCTTATAAGGAAAATTAATCTTTTCGAAAGCCGAAGAACCGGATCCGATACTGAAGCCCTAACAATATTGTCAAGATAACGCTCTTAACTTTCTGAGCCAAATCTGTATGTAAGTATATTCGGGTATGATATAGGCTGCATTCTGCGTGTTCCACAGCCCGGTTCAAAAATATTTTTTCTAATTTGACCACTCGGAGGCAGTAACATGTAATGGAAACTTGGTTTAGCTTGTATTCCTTTGCCCGCCATGATTCATCCTCTGCTCCATTTTGTATACACATTTTGTCCGCATCCACAGCTATTCCATTCAACGGAATATAGCACGATTTCCCTGACTTGAAATAAATGTTTTGCTCTGCTCGGATAAATTGTCTAAGTTTTGTATGCAGGTTGTACATGCTAAATAAATAATATATTCATAGAAAGAAAGGATGTGACAAGTTTGAAATTTTGCAACACTTAATATGAAAACATAGTTGACCAAAACTCGTGTAAATAATTGTGTATCATGGATCATGGCCGAAAATAAGTGAAGCGTTTAATGATACGCAAATATTTGATGCTTGAGGCATTGTAATCGCATATAGGTAAAGGTAATAGCCGCTCCGGTGAAGTTACATAATATTTGGAAATACCCGCTAATCATCTCTTCGTTCGAATTTTTGTTTGTAAAATTCCGATTGTCGTTCGCATAACCCAGCCAAACCCTTATAAACGATAGACCGCATTTTGGATCAATTCTTTCCGCCAAAGCATACATATTTTGTTAAAACTTCGCTCCAAACCCAGTGTTTTAAGTGTCAATGGATAACTAACGATAAACCTAAGATTCGTAGCCTCTCGAGATTTGAAAAACACGGTTGTGCGAATTCAGTACGGCGTTAAAATCAGTTATTTTTTGTAGTACATTTTTTGTGGGCAAAGATCGAAGGTAGGCTGGCTGGAGCAGTACATATGCTAATACACGATGAGATGCAAGTAAAAGTAGTGAGGAGGTTGATCCGTGGTCCGTGTTTAATTATCCGAATGGGGTTTCATTTCTTGAGTGAGTGCCACATGGCAATTGGTTTCCGTAACGAGGACAACATTTGGTTCCAATGTGAAAGTGGCTTTCCACTCGCCACAGATCCCACAATCACATGTCCAATCGAGTAAGCTCGTCCTTCCATCTCGCTGCTATCCGAAACGGTGATTCGCAACTGGATCGTCTAAAAAAATAAAAATCAGCAATTCAAATGAGGTGTAACCAAGTTAGAAATGGATCGCAAATCTGCAAACGGGCTGAGTGACGGACGGGTGGGCTGCACATTAAAATGTAAATTAATGAGGAACAGGATTTCCATGAGAACTCATTTTTTTTTAATATTAAAACTTGATGAGAATTGGACTTCATTACATTAGGAAGGTTTAGTTTGTTCGGAGTTGAGATTCCAACTTTTCCTGGGAAGAAAACTCTGTGGAAAAGTTTACCTGAAGTGCATGAGTTGGCACACTGAAGATCATGGCTTCATTGAAAATAGGATTCTTCTCTGCTCTCTTCGTAGAACTCTTCTTCTTGCTGATCTTCTTTCCTCTCTGCAGCAAGTACACCTGAAGCAAACGAAGAGAAAAGGGAATAAACTCACAGTTCCAACCTTGTTCCATTATTCAGGATTGTGTTAATGAATTGAGATCAAAAGTGTGTTCAGATCCCGTGCTCAAGGTAATATTTGCACGACCTCGACGCGTAGAATTCAGGGATTTTTTTTTTAATTGAAAAACTTAGAATTCGGCGAAATTTGACTAATAAACAATCGGTTGAATAAGCCCCTGGTTCTATTCACACAGGGCGGGCGCGAGTCCAGTGCACACCAAAAATTCCGCCATCTGATATAACGAACAAATATTTAATTTTTGATTTTTTAAGTCGGGAGCATAGATGGGCAAACTGCACTCGCACTCACGATATTTCTTTAAAAAATTAAAATTACTCGAAGGCAAAGGTCGGTGAAGGCGAGTGCGAAGGCAGTTCTCAATTGTTGAAAAAATCTACTCAAATTGCTAAGGCTCGTTGGCTTCCTGCCAAATCCAGTGAAGGCTGAAGGCTGACGGCCTTAAACGGGTTTTAGCCTTCACGAAGGCGAGTGCAAGTGCGAGTGCATCAACTTTGCCCATCTATGGTCGGGAGCTTTGACTTTTATGGTATGGTGCGTTATGGTTTCTAGACGCTAAACGCTACGTATCAATAAAGATGAAAGTGCTGCGGAGAATGGTTTTTCGACCTCAAGCCTCATCCAAAACGCTTCACTTCATAAACAGTACTGTACTACATCATGGTCCTAATACTAAAATTAAATTTAGGCCGCAATGTACGTGGTTTATTTAGCCGGAAACAAGAATATTACCATGCGCGTAATCAACAAAAAACCATTTTCCTAAATTTCCTCACTCAGACGACCTATTGGACGGATATGCACCAGTATTTGGTGTAACAAGGAAAAGGAAAGGGCATCTTACTTATGCAGAAACCTTTTTTTGGTGCCTCACTGCAGATTTGGAAGTATTGAACGATTCTGGTCCGGCTCCAATCCAATACCCAAATTTTATATTGCATCTTCTTTCATGTTTCAAGGTATTAGTTATTATGCATTTTTGATTTTTTGTTTGGTCTCGAATTTTGTTGCATGTTTGGAGAGTTTTGAGATTTTTGTACTTGTATTGCGTATTCTAAGGCAGCATTTCCATTTTCGATTCTATTCAAAGCAAGGTTTTAGTGCATTGGAATATCAAAATTTTAAACCTTGATTTTAATTTGATGCTTTTCAACATTTGTATGCGTTTTTACAACTTGGTTATCAGAATTTTATACCAAGCATTAACTTTTTTGAAATTCCAAACTAGTAGGACATTCATGATTCAAACAGCAAAATTATGCAAAATCTATTTGCATATTTTAGTGCACGTTAGACTCATTTTTCAGTACATACGATCTTTTCCTTGAAATGTGTACCTTGACGAATGGGTCACCCGTGTCACGTTGATGCGGGAATTTGAGGTTTCTGGCTTTGACGACGACGACGGTGAGTCTCTCTGCCGTTGGAAGGTACGAAAGTGAAAACATGATTTCTCCAAGCTCTCCGCCTCGCTGGAAACGAAAGGGGAAATGCATTAGTGCAAGTGTAATAAATCAAATGGAAAGAAGAATGGGTTGGGACTTGGGACATGGGACATGGGACACATACGATGCATGGCACAGACAGAATATTCATCCTCTCCAAACTGCGGCCAGACACAGGGCTCCGTCATTTGACTTCAATAGGGTTCAACTCTTGCTTGCCAAATCGTATTTGCACTCTTTCAGTGTTTTCATGCTCTAATCATAGCGTCACTTAAATGATGAAGCGTTAATCTGACGACGGCATGAAAAAATAGTATTTTCCCAATATTTTATTTTATACAGTTAGTAATTTTTTTAAAGTACCCTTCTAAAAGGTGCTGCCTCGCCACGCGTCCTCAGCTTGACAAGACAAAGTAGGGATTTAAAATGAGTTGTGCTTTTCTTCCCCGTTCCAAGTGTACTTTGATCGTTGGAGTTGAATACCAATACCAAGGAAGAACAATAGAACGGGATTTCAAATAAATAGTAGATAAAATCTGAAATATGGTTCTCAGTGTTCTGAGTTTCTAAAAGATGAAAATTAGCTCTACTGTTGAAGTACACGTGCTATCCTTAACTTAATTAATAGTTTCCGCATTGACGCTGTTAGGTTTTAGCATCAATAAATAGTATATTTTATGATGTTCAGAAAACCCTATTCAATTTCTGATAAACTGGACCGAAGCCAGATCACTGATCACTGTATTGCATGCATTCGAGCATTACAGTGATTTTTGTTCAGGGCTTCTGTGAAACGTCAAAGCTGAACTTTGAATGAATGTCAATACAGGTAATCGCAAATCCCAGAATGACGTACTGACATCCAGGGTTGGCTAAAACCTGAAACTTTTTATATTTTATTCCAATAGATTCGATCTTTTTAAGTTTAGACTTTTCGCCGGATTTTTATTTTATTTCAAATAAATTAAATGAATAGGGGTTCATTTTCTTTGTTATTATGTTTTTGATATTATTCCTGAATTTATTTGCTTTCTATGATTTCACCATCGATCATCTTGATGTTTTTATTATTCAAGAAAATTCAGTATTTTTTATCTGAATAATTGCTTTAATATTTTTGATGCTATCATTATATGGATTTGATTTTCTAAATTTCATGAATTGGATTAAAATCATATTTAAAAGGATTTTGTCAATATTTTTTCCAGAAAAAATCAAGTGAAAACTGAATTTCATCCAACCCTGCTAAAACCCACACTAATCCCCGAAGCCAAGCCTTTGTAACGCAACCGCTAATTCCTTTCCGCTCAAAGCTATGAGTTTCTAAATGGGTAAACCTGGATTGAAAAGAGTACTTTGATGGCAGGAAATGCTTCCTGGTTCCATCATGCATCATGTATTGCATCCCAGATTCCGAGCAAACCACCGGAAAGAGAAAGCCAAGCCAGCCCAGTAGCCATTCCTATTTTTCATTCGGTCCAAATCCAGGAAGACCTGTTAGACTGGGAGCAGAGGCTAAAGCTCCCATGAGCCACTACATAATTTCCTACTCAGACAAACGTTCAAAGCTAGTTGAGGCGGATTCCTGGCATGACATAAATTCTAATGGACAGAGACAACTTAAGAACTTCACACGCCACGTTCACTCCCTGTATCTCTTCCAGTTTGGATTTGTGTCTGTGCTGTGCTCAATTTCAAATAGGAAAGCCAGGCCGGACTGTCCCAAACGTCCAAATGCAACTTTCCCATTAAATGGAAGTGAGGGAGTAATTAGTAAGTCACCTGGCCCGTGTCCGTAAGTGGGAGCCAGGTAATTCGGGGCGTTGAGGCGTCTGCTTCACAGAGTTTCAGTTCCGCCTCTCCAATCAACGTGTTTGAGAATTTGCTCGTGATGTACAAGTAGAAAACGAGGGAGCGTGTGGGCAGCTCAGCGGCTTCCAGACCAAACATAAACTTCTCCTTGTAGACTGGACACAGGGATTTCCGGTAAATCTACAAAACAAAGAGATATCAAGCACGAAAGAACAAAATAGAGGATTTGGCACGTTTCAGTCCTAAGTGTTAAAGTTTTTTTTTTTTAGAAATGTGGGGTTCATGGTTGAATTATACTTGTGTTTTATAAATAAAAAATTAGACTATAAATGCACATCACATGCTTCGTCAATTTTTTCAATGACGGGTTTAAATCACATTGCAGGAACTCTCTCCGATCTTTGAACAGCTAATTTTCTGTAAGTAACAAAACTCACCGATTCTAAGTTATCAATATCATTGACATTGGTGAAATGCAATTTTTAAATAAAATTTAATACTTTGAAATTCTATATGGAACTAAATTAATTTGAAAATTTTATTCTTATTCAACAAAATATTTTCTTCGGGTCCTCGCTGAAGATTGTCAGTCTTAGGATCTAGAAAGTTTGCGCCGGCCTGGTTCTGATATCTAAGTACTGCATATTTGTTTCATAAGGCGTTGGTGTAAATTTGCAAATCCTGTTTTTTTCTAATTTTCGTGCATATTTTTAGAGTTTATGAACATATTTTTGAACTTTTACTGCTAGTCTTGACAATTTTAAGGTGATGTTTGTGTTGTACGAGGTTTCTATTTAAAAAATTTATCAGTTTTTAAGTTTTTGGAAATATCTTGTGTTTGGAATTTCAAGAATTTCCAAAATAAGATGTTTCTCAATACTTCTTGCCTTTAAGTAAATTGGGTGTCAAGATTTTGTACAAGAAATTTAATTTTAAGAACTTCAAATGTGTATTTTTGCAAGAAAACCGCTGTCTCCAAAGTTCCACAATTAAATTCTACGAGGGTCATCTCAGAAGTTTTTCCCCTTTTTTGAATGGCTTTATCTACGGCTTCAGTAAGGCTATCACAGCCGAAAATCCTTGGATCGATAAGGGTAGATAGACCTTATGTCTAAAAATGGATGTGTTATGGAACAAATTACAAGGGAAAAAGATTCTGAAATCGCCCTCGTAACTTTTGAAGAACGGACGTGCCCTGCCGTTTTAGACGCATCACTGCCTTCAAAGGCTTCAATGAAGTTCGTCAATTAATGAAGAATTATGAATCCAGATTCCATTTTTTTGATTTTGCTCACCCTGGTCTGCATATTGGTCGTTTTATCGGGAAGCAGGTAAACTCGTACATATGAGTCAAAGGGAGCCGTGGGATCCGGATCCAGTCCAACTAATTCCTTCCCTTCCATCACATTCACAATCAGGTCTGCCGTCTCACTGGAAACAAGACATGTCATAAGTAATTTGACAACATGACAGAATATGCATAAAAGCAGTCCATATGAATAACATAAAATTGTATTTGCATATTCGCCAAACTGCATTCGACACTCAACATCCTGAAGGTCAGCCTACAGCCTACTTGAGGGAATTACTTTCCAACTTATGTACTTTCCCATTGATTTTTTCGTAACGACGGATTTGGGCAATAGATTTTTCCTCAAGTATTCCATTCACTTGAGCCTTGAGCCAGGATCTACATAAAGGAAGCTAAACCGCTTTCCCTCGTTTCCTTTCATGTGAATGGCGTAAATATAGATTTTATTTCATCCTCCGATTCCAAGCGGAATATTAAAGTGCACTATCTGGACTGGATATACAAAATACAAAGAGAAGGGCTGGAGAGAATCAGACACTTTCACATGAGATAGACATTTTACGCCTTTTTGACTTCACACTACATTGGAGCTCTGAGCAGAATTCACTTCACTTCTTCTGCAGGCCCAGTGAAAGCACAGACCTTCTAAATCATTCATTCAAACACTCAACTCATATCCAGACCAGATTTCGGAGATCATGTTTGCATATGCATCCATCCTCATGGACGGCTCAGGAGGTTCCGGCCAATATTCCATAAGTATTGCTAGTGTTGCTTATGATCATTTTGTTTGGCATTCCGAATCCGAACTCGCATCTCCCCCCAATACGTCCATGGATTTGGATCTACGCGCTTCCGATAACATGTGAACCCAGTGAGAATTTGTGATGCGAAACTCCGCTAAGAATGTTGACCTGACCTGACTTCAAAATCAGCACTACCTTCGTAATCTTCAAGCTCTGAAAACTGGATTTTGCCCGGAATCGAATTTTGTACGAAATTTTAATGTGATAAAAAAAATTGTTGCATAGTTTACTGCTTATTTTGATATTTTTTGCTCTGAATACATCTATTGACCGTTTTTTGCACGCAAACCAAACCTCATGGATTTTACCCTAGACAATAAATTCGAAAGATTTATTCAGTGGTCGTTTCTTCATTTCGACAAATTGGCATTTGGTATAATGCATTTAGCACTATTTTTGTCATTGTCACTGCAAATAAAGTTGAGTCAAATAAAAATCTCGTTCAAACCAAATTAATTATACACCGTTCCGCAGAACTGACAGCTGAAGTGACCATTGGAAAGCTAACGGTGTCAAATGCTGCAACGAATGGACATCTCTTAAATATTTTGCAGTTTCCGTCCGTCCGTCCGTCCGTCCGTCCGTCCGTCCGTCCGTCTGTGTTCGCTTATCTCGACACTGGGAAATGTTACAGAGTCAGTTGAGGTGTCAAAAGCTTCGTAATGATCCAGTGCAGCAAATGAAGTATAGTTGACCCCGATCGGTTAACCCCGTGACCCCTAAGTGACCCGAAAACCGAGAATCGGTCAAAAGTTGACTTTTTCCTCCGAATCAGAAATTGAAATGGAGTAACACTTTTGATCTATTCAAAGTTAATTATGACCTTTGTTTGACCCCGTGACCCCTGGGTGACCCAAAAACTGAAAGTCGGTCAAAATTAAAATTTCTTCCTCGAATCGAAGGTTGAAAGGAAGTAAAACTTTTGTTCAATTAAAAGTTAATTATGAACTTTGTTTGACCACGTGACCCCATAAGTGACCCCTAAGTGACCCATAAACCAAAAATTGGTCTAAATCTGAATCTTTCCCTCGAACCGGAAATTGTGATGAACACTTCAATTCAAAAACTATTTATGAACTTTGTTTGACCCGTGAACCCTAAGTGACCCGAAAACCGAATATCGGTATTGAAATGTGTTCTGAGTTCTGAGTTAGGTACAAGAAAAGGAAAATTGCACGGGCTGCAACGCAAGTTTATAGTAAAGTTTATATTTAGATAATGTGACGGGCTAAAAATTATTTGAGAGGCAGATGTTGATCAAAGGTCAACATCGGGTCACATTTTGGCTGTGCGGAGAAGAAACAGGGAATTAGAAAAGGTCACGGGTTGAAGAGAAAGGTCCATGAGTCTATGAGGGTCCATGAGGGATAGTTTGGCCCTGTTACTGAGAATGGGACGGGTTGAAAAAGTTACAAGTTAAAAACAAAAAGTTAAGTTAAGGTCATGAATGGGTTTAGCATAAAAATTGAGTGAATGTGACTGGTTGAAAGTAAGACAATAAGAAGTTGTCATGGAACGGTTGTGAGTTGAAATTAGGTATGGAGAAAATAAGCAAGAATTTGAAACTATTACGAGTCGAGCAGCAAAACCTGGGCAAAGTTCACCAACGGTTTAAAGTTGAAAACAGTAGAAAATAAAATAAAACGGGTTGGAGAGAGATAAAAGAAAGGGGGATAATGGGGTTGAATTTAAATTCAGAAAATGAAAAGTGATCATGGAGTAGGAAATAGGAAAAGGTATGGGAACGGGTTTAAGAACGGTTTAAATGGCTGATATGGTTTAAGATGGAATCAAATGCAGAAAATTCGACGCGTTGAAAAATAGGTAAGAATCCCGTCGTTGTGATGCAAACTTGAACAAATGTCATGGAACGTTTGAGTTAAAAATAGGGAAAAAGAATCGTTGATGATTGAAATGATTATCATGAAAATAGGTCATGCGTCGGGTTGCAGTTCAGAATAATCGATACTCAAAGGATGAGTCATAACATAATGTACATTTTAAAAATCCTAATTTATGAAATGCAGTGAAAATGTGTAATTTTAAATTCTGACCAATACTCTAAATCATAAGTCCTCCGTCCGTAGGACGGGCTTCCGCTAGTATCTACATACACTTCACTTTAGCTTGCTTTCTCATGTGTCATGCTTTTTAAAAAAAGCTATTTTGACAATTCAAACCGTTTACAGAACATTGGTTTCACCCGGAATGAGTAACGAAATGAAGTTTCCAAAACGAAATGAGTAATTGATTCGCTAATTCCACTGCACAGTGAAAGCACTATTGTATATACGCGTTTCTTCCAGGTACTAAAAATACTTCATTTATCTCAACAGCTCGGAAGAGGAAAAAGGATTTTTTTTGGTTAAAGTAAAGATTATGGAACAGGCTGTAACCTCCGGTTGTAAACCACCCATTGTAACCACCCAACACCCAACATTTTGACCTAACCTAGCCAGAATAAACCAGCACGCATAACCTAATCTAACTTAACCTACAGGACCAAAACGCATACGAGAAGCCAAACCCGCTTTAAAATATGTATTTTTCAGTGGTTGCAATAGGCGGTAAATAACCGGAGGTTACAACCTGTTCTATAAAATTTACTTCAACCGAATTTTTTAATCAAAAACTTTTGTTTTCAAAAACCACAGAAGAGAAAAATGGGTTTGGAAGTACAAAGTAGGAAACTTTTTTGATTCCTTAATACATGACTACGTAAGGCGTGATGTGTGATGTGAGATGTGAAACTATTTGCAGATCCGCATCTGCAAGTGGGCTTCGTGTGATCCCTGCCCTTGCGAGTAACATCAAGTTAAGTTATACAATTAAACTTTCCACTTTCTCATGCCGAAACTGTTGACAAACTATGTGATTCCTGACTTGATTCTTTACAAGCCGTCGTCTGGAAGTGAAAGTGACAAAAGCGATTCAGTAGCACGCGAGAAAGTCTGACGCGCGGGGATTGGGGCTACATAGCATACGGAGTCAAGTCAATTGAAACTTTGAATCAATTGGAATATGAGCGATAAAATTTAGGATTTGTCAGATTGATAAGGAAAAAATGAATATTTTAACTTCAAAATAAGTTGCAGTGACAACACCGAGGAAAGCTGCATAAGCTTTTATCGTCAATGTCATAGCAACCGAAAAGCAGTTTTCTTCGTTGTTTATACATTCTCGCTTTTTTTGCTTTATGCAACAATACTTGCAAGGTGAGTGATCCTCTCAGTTGTCGTTGAGCCGTTGACCAGGAAGGACGTACTTTGTGATCTGCTCTCATCAGCAAAACTCATTTTGGACTTCTTTGGTTAAATTTGCCCCACTCAGGCTATTCCAAAGTTCGATAAGTTGAAAAAATTAAATTAGACAATGATGATATCATTAAAACTCATTAACCTGAGCTCAATCGTAATAGCAATTCGTGCTAAGCTCAAAGTTGGCTTCGCAAAGGACGAGTTTAAAATGTTCGAGGGATTGGATTTTCCTTCTGGTTTCGTCACATGTATTATTCTTTGTCGTTGCAGGTTGCAGCTGGTTCAGGTCGAAATGGGTCAATGCTGTGGTAAGAAGGCCGCTGCCGAAGGCGAGGACGAGGCTATGCCTACGGGTAAGCTTTATAATAGCTGTTAATTTGTTCTTTGGGGTCAATGACCTTCACTTGAATTCTTTCGCTGTTTTACTGCTTATACTGTAACTTAATGTATGTTATGTATGTGCCACAGCCGTATCATATTAGATTGGAATGTACGGTATTGCCCTTTTCAATTTAGTTCACTTGTATTTATATGTGAGAAACCGTACAATATTTGTTTGCAATCTGTTTAATGTGTATGATTTTCATATATTTACAGAAGGCGATACGGCCGCAGCGACCAGTATGGCTGATGGAGGTGCTCCGACGTAGAAAGCTGGTGCATCAAAATTGGGAAGAAGTCAACATCGAAAATCATCATAATGGAGCACAAATGAAACTTCACCGACATTCAATTCGATCAATCCTTAATCTGAATGTCCTCTACTCTGAGTCATGAATAAAACCTAACCTAACAAACAATGGCGCTATGTATTTTGTTGTTTAAATACTTGTGTATGCATTTCAAGCAGTGCAAAGCCGATCAAGACTCGGAAAATTTCATATCGCGCATTTCTTTATTTTGAGGAAAGGTTATTATTAGTTTACCGCATATATTTCATACCCTCACCCCAGACCAGAATAACAAACATCACCATAACATAACTTACTTTCATTTAATCGTGAAATAACTTAGTTTCACCGCAAAGTGACTAGCTTCGATTGCTTTAAGTTGGGTTAGAATTAGGATACTCGCTGGCGGATGACTTCGGTAAATTGGGTGATTAGGTTGGGTTTTGCCGTGCGGGTATATCCCCAAAAAGATGTACACTGTAAACCCGAGTTTGCATAAGCAGGTTAGGAGTATGCGAAGAATATTTACGGTGAACAAAGTTATTTTGTGGTCAAATTAGGTAATTCAGCGGAAGAATCGGATTTATTCGGTGACACTGAATCACTGGCTTTTGATAAATTGCGAATTTTAAGCAGCACCGATTTCCGATCACAGAAAAACATAACCGCCATAACATGTACTGTAAGTTTGTCATGAGGTTCATAGGGTCAGGAGTCAGGAGTCAGGAAGGATGCTGCATGTTGTTCGAAACTAAGTTTGGAAGTGTGAGTGAAAGTGTATTCGTATCATGGTCCATGGACTGGAATATCCTAAAATTCCGTAGCATGTAACCCGGCCCAATTCCCCAGACCCGCTACTTACTCTCTACTTTCTGTTCAAATGAAATACATGGTTCCATTGTCGGAAGAGAAGGACAGGCCGAGAATAAATATTGAACTCCCGGCAGAATTCGGGGCGTTTTCCATTCATCAACATCCCAGTTCTCCCGAAACTCAATTCGGCTCAACTTGGAGGGGTTCTTTAGTATTTGCACTCTGCCACTGTATGTTCCTTCCTACTTCCCGCTTATCGTTCCTCCGACAGTCCACCCAAACACAAACAAATATGATTTCCTATCGACTCCAAACCATTGTCGTTTCAAACCGCAGCTGAAGTTTATGAGAGCCATTCACCGTGGGGAGTCAGGCTTTAGTGGAAAAAGTATCAAAATTCTTCAACCAACTTGGCGAAGTCATTCACGTTGGCTGTCATTGTGGAGCTAGGCACTTTTGTCAAGTCCAATTTAGGTTCTCAGGAAGTTTTAGTTCACTTCCAATTAGGGCATAAATCTCGAGATTTTCGAGATCTCGAAATCTCGAGATATCGGCCTTTTTTACGATCTCTTTAATCTCGAGAATGGGCAATCTCGATCTCGTATTTCGAGATTCAAAAATGTATTACTATAGCTGCAAATGTCAAGATATTTTCGTTAAAAAATGACAATTACAACAAATATGTAAAAGTTTTGGCTTGTAATATTCATCTATATTGAATGTACAATTTACTACTCTGCAGATAGAAGCTAAAGTACGCGTCACCAATTTTTTTCCCATAATGGAAACATAGATGTGCAAGAACACTCGATCTTAAAGATCACCGATCTGCAAATCGCAATTTTCGACTTTGAAATGATTTTGATTTGGGGACCATGATCTTGGCCGGCCCAATGATCGTGATTTATAATCTTTCCGCCATAAAAGCGCTAAAATCAAGCTTTTAGATCACTTGATCTATATCTTTAAGACCAATTTGATGATTTTGTAATCTCGTTCTTGAAAATTCTCGTGAGTTTGCTTGATCTCGATTATGTGATCTTATGAGCCTAAGTTTTTCATTTAAGATCAATGTTCTTAAAGATCATTTTCTCGTCTTCTTGGCCATCCCTGGTTAGAAACATTGAGCGACACATAAGCTTCCATATCCCAAACTACTGGTCATCATAATTAATAGGAACTGAAATCTAAACGAACGACACAGACACACTCATTTGCTTGCTCATTTGGCGTTATTCTTTCTTGTTCAAGCCCTGTAAAATTTTGCAGCTTGAAATGAACGTGGTTAGCAAAAAAATCTAGCTTCCAATTCCCATTCCCCCTCTGTTTCAGACAAGCATTTACCTTTCCTGCTAGCGTCCCTCAAAACTAAAAAATGTCAGGCTGGCAAAAAGAAGAAATTGTATTGGCATATGCACAATTAGCCAGGTTTTTTGGTGTATTATTTCGTTGTTTTTTATGCATTATGTTATTTTACAAAGCCATTTTAACTGTCATTATTTAATTGTTTTAACGTTATTCCTAAGTTTTGCTGCTCGAGATTTTCGAGATCAAAATCTCGAGATTCTCGATGGGTAATCTCGAAATCTCGAAATATCGAGATCGTAAAAAGCCGTCTAGATCACATGCCATGTAAAACTAGTTTCGGCTCTTTTGTGGTAAATATTCACATTCGCGTGTAGCACATTTCATTTGAAACTTAATTCAAGGTTCGTGTAACACCAAATTGGCCCATGTCGGTTAACTAGAAATACTTGGCAGGTAGTTTCATGCTGACTTTAGAAAACTCTAAGATTTTCAATTCTACCGTAAAATACACGATTCCGGGAGAGTTCGCAACTTGTGAGTTGGGCAAACCAACAGTTTGTTTTAATATTATACTCCATTTGTTCACCTAACCTAAGTTTTGGTTTTGCCCAAGTGACTAACTGAAAATAAAAAATTTCATCCTCATTTTAAGAAACTGCAACACTGCAACCCGAATCAATCAGCCTAGCTCAATTCAATAAAATATCGACACATAATATACATGTTGGTGCTGGTATGCATAATTGACTATTTTACATAATGGCTGGCTAATATTTATGGAAATTGAATTCTAAAGAACGTCGGGGCCATAGCCGGCAAAAAGGCCTCGCCAATAAAAGTGTTTTTCAAGTCATTCTTTATACTTTTGCAACCGTAAAATTGAGATCCATCATCCATCACATCTACGTAAATACAAGAATAAGTCGTGCAACTTGACGCCACTAAACTACACCCAATATACATGCAAACGAATGAATTCTTAGTTGAAGCAAAATTACAACTAATTACACATCAGGAGCATAATCGTTAGAGTAAGTTGGGACATCTGTGATTGGCTTCAACTTTAAATTATCAAGCAAACTCAAAACTGCGGTATATCCAATATAATTGTGACCCAACCTAAAGTGGGTACCTACTTAAATTGCAAGTGACGTTTGGATGCATGAATGGATGAATGGAAGGGGCCTGGATTGGATTAATGGACGCTTTTGTACTTCTGAGAACAATAGACTAATGCCCCGAGACTTAAACTTGGGCGTGTGTCTAGAGATTAGAATATACTTGTGCAATGTCAACATTGCTGGAACTCATCGCTTTTCTGTCGAGTCTCAGAAACAATGGAAATAGCGAAAGCACATTATTTTATGTCTCTAAAGGGCACGGATCGAGATTGTTGGGGATGTAGAAAATGACTTCGTAAATGTTTCTGAATAAAATTACAAAAAGGCGAATGGTCCGATTATGATAAGGTTTAATATCCACAGCTCGGAACGATGTGTCCAGCAAAAAATGGAGGATTTTTGAAGAAGTGTTAGTCTGGAGCCTTTTTCTAAATTAAAATTTTGCTACACGTTTACTTTTTCTATGATCGTTAAGATGAGCACTGAACAAGACGCATGTTCACTGCATATGACTAGTAATTGTTTGCACTAAAGGGTCCAGGTATGATTATGCACTATATTCAGCAAAAATGACATTAAAGATTATACGAGTAAGCTTTTAAATATAACACCTGCTTTAACGCAAAACTGCGCATTTGAATTTAAAAAAAAGTATATGCATGGTATATAATCATGCTCGCCAAGCTGCAGAAACAAATTTTTTAAATTCTAAAACTAGATATTGTTACAACCTAACCCCTGCAAATTTTTTGAACAGAAATCAAGCAATAGAAAATTCCATTCAACAAGCTACAAAATGTTCAGTAAAAAGCAGGGCTGGGCAAAATCATTTGATTTTGAAAATCAATGATTTTAAAATCACGATTTTTGTGACTTTAAGGATTTTGATTTTGAAGAAATGACCTGATTTTGTATTTTGATTTGTAGAAGTATCTATTTTGATCTGGAAAATCACGATTTTTAGAATTGCGATTTAAAATTATTATTTGATATCAAAATCACGATTTAAAATCAAAGAAATATCGTTGATTTTGATTTGATGATTTGGTGTCGAGGGCAAAAAAATAATTGATTTTGATTTTGGGATTTTGAAGGCGGATTTTTGGTGATTTTGTTCAATGATTTTGCACAGCGCTGAAAAGCGCAAAAATTTGTTCAAAGGCCTCAAAATACCTATTCACCGAAAGTAGAAAAACATCAAATTATGCAACTACACAGTAAAATCTTGAAATATAAAAGAAACCAGTGAAACATTCGGTTATTGGTACCAGGCCGGTCTCAATTGTTGAGATCTCTAATAATCTAAGACCAGTCCCCAAATAAAGTATATTCTTGCATATTAAACCTTTTGCTAATGACAAGGTCGAAACGTGCTTTAGCGTTGCGATAAGGTTGCTTTGTTCGTAGAATTCCGCTCAAGAAGCAATGTTCGCTGTACAACCGCCAAAGTGGCATCCCGCAGCGGGTATTTGACCAAGTTCCACTATTAGCGTCGAAGAAATTAAGCAGGAATCTTTTCCGAGTCTTGAGAAGGTATAATGAGAAATGGCATGGAAGAAGTGTTCATTCCATGTACACACACAACGCCTTTCTCTTCCACAGCCAAACCCAATAACACTCCGAAGTATTGCGGTGAAAGGAAGAAGAAAATACTCAGCTACATTCCACTTTACTTGCACACAGACAGCAAGCCGATAAACTCGGAAGCACCAGCTTTCACTTAACTTAATGGACCATTCCCTACTTGGAACACATACTTCAAGGCTCAGACAGACTCATTGAATTCAACTACTTGCCACTATGTAAATACTTTGACTCTGTGTTCTGATTCTCCACAGTTCACTCCACGGGCTAATAACGCTCGGCTCATAAATTCATCATACAGTACAGTATGTCAATATTTGCCTATTTTGCATAACTGAAGATTTAATTTCCTGATGAAGCAATATTTGTCTGTAGAGACAAGGCATAGCAAATAGCAAACATACTTGCAGAATTTTTCATTTAATTTATTTGGCATCTAGATTGACTCTGCATATAAAGTCAGCGTTTGGTGCAGATTGTCATTATTTAGAAATACAAGGGGGGTCCTTCACTCAATCTTCTTCAATCTTCTTCAATAATTAAAGAAAGGGTATTAAATCAATTTTAAAAATTTGAAATGATTTTTCAATAACTTGTTTTTAAGGGACATTTCAGGGTCAGCAGTTCCTTCCGTTGTCTGTATCAAGCAAAATACCAGACACAAGAAGGGCGACACCGGGGGGCGCAACACTAAAAACCTTGCCACGAATTATACAGAGAGTTTCAATTTTAATCTCCAGGCTAAAGGGTAGTACAAACCTGATTTGATTGACGAGGAAGGTTCTACTTGCAGGCCCAAAGAGTTCTTGGCATCCCCCTTGACGGATCCATTCATGCTTGGTAGATAAAGTTAAGAATGAAGCCAAAAAGTAGGAGAATCACTCAAATTGTCAAAAATTTCTTACGCTTCGCGCAAAATATCGGGCTTGCAGCCCTAAATACACCATATTTCCCCGATTTCGAACATAATTTTCAAATTTTCAATTTTTAAACACCACGTGAAAAGTCAACCGTCGAGCTTTTGTCCTTGAGTACTACCTTGAAAAAATTGTAGAACCCGATTGAGTGATTTAGCACAAATATCTATTGAGTCTGATGGTAGATTTTATTGTTGTACTGAAAAGGTTTTAAGAAGTAAGAGCTAGAACTTTTTACGATAGTTCGTTGACCGCTCGATTCTATTGGATTGGTATTATATAAATGTTTAAATGAAATTATCTTCCACTCTTATTCGTTTTCAACTTTATGATATAAAATTGACTGGAACTTGAAATTTCGATTTTCCTGAACCGGGCCTCAAAATGCCTAAGCGCGGCCCTGGCTCAGTTATCCCCTTTCGCTGGTAAGGTAACTCGCCTGCCTTGTCTACTACCTTCAACTCATATAGCTGTCACAGCCAACACGTCAATTGCCATTTCGAGTCATTGTGATACGGCAAAGAGCAAAATTAGTACTTAACTACGACCAGCATCCTGCGTGCGTAGCAGTAAGTTTGAACCGATGACTTGAAGATTTGTCTGACAAATGCGGAAAAAAAATACAAAATGAATTTTATCTGTAATATCAGTGTCATTGACACAAGGGATGAAGGCTGCATCTCAGAGTGTTGAAATATATAAGGTATTCAGCAATCTGAGGGCTGCATAGCGTTAATAGTCAATTGACATAATGTCATAGCAACCGATAAGCAGTTGTATTCGTTGTTTATACATTGCCGCTTTTTTTTGCTTTATGCAACAATGCAAGGTGAGTCTTCCTCTTCCTCTCACAAATCGTTGAGCTGTTGAGTTGACCAGGAAGGACGTGCTTTGTGATCTGCTCTCGTCAGCAAAACTCATTTTGGACTTCTTTGGTAACTTTGCCCCTCTCAGGCTACCTCCAAAGTTCAGTAAGTTGAATAAATTTAATTTACAGAATGATGATATCATTAAAATTCATTAACCTGAGCTCAATTGTACGTAATTAATCGTAATTAGCATTTCGTGCTTAGCTAAGATCAAAGATTGTCATTTGGCTTTGGCTTTGCAAAGGAAGAGTTTAAATGTTGGAGGGATTGGATGTTCCTTCTGCTTTGGTCGCATGTATTATTCTTATGCTTCTCTTTGTCGTTACAGCTCGTTCAGGTCGATATGGGTCAATGCTGCGGCAAAAAGGCTGCTGCCGAAGGCGAGGGCGAGGCTATGCCTATGGGTAAGTATTATTGTAAATCCATTCCTGCTAGACGCTTGTATTTCTTAGAAAAGCACTATGTAACATAATGTTTTCATATTTTTACAGAGGGCGATACGGCCGCGGCAACCAGTATGGCTGATGGAGGAGCTCCGGCTTAAAGAAAGCTGATGCATCGAAATTGAGAAGAAGTCCACGTCAAAAATCATCATAATGAAGCACAAATGAAACTTTACCGACATTCAATGGTATAAATCCTTAATTTGAATGTCCGCTACTCTGAGTAATGAATAAAGCCTAACTTTACAAACATTGCGCCATTAATGGCGCTACGTGCTTTGTTGTTTCAATACTAGTTTGTGGATTGCAAGAAGTGCAAATTCAACCAAGAAGCGGAAACGGCCAACGTGCATTAAGTTATTTTGGACTTTGGGTTTGGACTCAATATTATATGCAACACAACTTTTTCATACTCTCACCGCAGAATATCAAAATTGGCCATAACTTTACTTTTATCGCGAAATGACTGAGTTTCACAGCATAATCTCGAAGCAAAAGGTTCCACTTCTTTAAGTTGGGTTAGGAGGATCCTCGCTGGCGGAAGACATTGGTTAATTGAGCATTTAGGTTAGGTGAGGTTTGGTTAGGTTCTACCGTACGGGCATGTCCACAGAAAATGTAGCCTATAAAACTTTACATGTACAGATCTGTACAAGCAAATCAAGAATATGCGGAGAAGATTTGCGCGAAACTAGTTATTCTTTGGTCAACTTTTTAGCGGTGAGAATTGGATTTATTTGAGGTGAGACAAAGTCATTGAATTTTCAAAATGAGGACAGTTCTCGTGCTTAGCCTGTTAATTCAGCTCGAATGACACATGTCTTTGAAAAGGAAAGGAGTGGCAGTGGCAGTGAACAGCTCAACACAGCATGTTCATCTTCCGAGTCTGAGTTTGTCGTTTGTCTGCCTGAACAATTATTCCTTTCATTTTGGAACCATACTGCATTAACGTCGAGGACCTTTCCAAACTCCTTGTCTCACTTTCTCCAGCTCCGTATGTAGATTCAATTGGCAGGGAAAGAGAACTGAGAAGAGAAGTCCTCACACCACCACTTTGTTTTCTTCGGAACAATATTTCCTTAATTGCCCCATAAATTAGAAGATCTACTCAAGAACTGGAGAAGTTTGGAGTGGAAAGCAAGAAGAAAGGAAGAAATTAGTAGCGCACGTTCGCATGCCCGTCATTATCGCACTCACAGCCTCAATACATTCACATTCTGCTCAGCTGGGAAACGATTAAACGTGGGCTGAAATCAAATTATGCTAGGCTTATGAAAATATGAGGCCTGAGTTATGCTTTTCAATCCAATTTTTGAGCTCAACTTTTCAATGCCGCCTTGTCTGAAAAGAGAAAGCAGCGCGAACCATCCAAATGTGCTTGGGTTAGGTTTTGATTTGTTGAAGCGTATAATAAATCTGATATAAAATAATGTTGAGAAAAAATTAAGTATTAATATAATTTGATTAGTAAAGAAATTAAAATTTAAAAAAAAAATTTTTAATTAATTTACCATCATTTTCTGAACTTCATGAAAACAATAAATAATTGCCATGGAGACCAAACAAGAAACCCAAATCCAAAAATTTCTGCAGGTCTAATTTGCCCATCCTTCCCACTACTAAAACCTAACCTTGATCAGAATTTACGTAGCGTAAAAAGGAAATGAAGTCGAAAATCAATGGAAATGGAGAAAAACTCTTTCACGGACGCCCACAACAACGCGTGACTAAAGATGTTTAGTAGGAAATATATAGGAAGTTAGCGTCAGGCCTGTATTGTGGAAAATTTAGTAGGAATGGGTTCGACAATGGTCTTGGCAGTTGGCATTGGAAGATTAGACGTTCTCCTCCACATACGAGTACATAAACATCCTCTGGTCCCGTAATGCTAAAGCATGCCATTTTTTGAAAACCGGAAACCGGGACGCATTTTTTAAGTAATAATAATTTTTTAAGTAATAATAGTAACTGACAACAAAATTGCATTTAAGATGATTTTTAAATAATATATCCGCCGTTCTCAGTGCACTGCACAACTATTTGT
>JAQFXZ010000202.1:0-25878 GCA_034694025.1 Ceratophysella scotica | reverse complement strand
TTGGACGAGTACAGTTTGGACGAAAGACCAATTTTAGCGGTTTGGACGAGTGCAGTTTGGAAGATTGGGTGTAAGCCATCTATGTAATATCGTTTTCCCAGATCCCAGAAGAGATAGGAGTCATTTCGGTTCGGTTCATTCGGTGTTCAATTCTAATAGGAGATTTCGCCGATACGAAACACGAAGCATTGCTGTTCCACAGCAGCAAATTAAAGTTCCTTTACTATTTTAATGCAAATTAATTCAAATTCAGGAGACGGTACATTTGTTAAAACAAGGTTGACAAGAATTCTCGGAATCATTTGGTATATTTAAATTCCCTTTTTTCTAATTAAGATTTCATTTGTGTAGGTTCATTAACTTCCCGAAGTGGAGATAACTTAAAATGCATGCTACTCGTTCGTACTCGTACATATTGGATTCTTTTGCCTATTGCTCCAAGACTACAACTTGAATCCGATCCAAATGCTGTCTGTTGCATGCTTATGAGTGTGATAAAGGACGGTGGATTGTTTGTAAATATTTGTGTGTTAATCCGGTATTGTGTAAACCAGCCTAGCCAAGGTATCCATCGACAATTCCATATTTTACCACATTTGAAGAACTACAAAGTACTGATCCGGAATTGGATATCTTGCGTTCGAAAATGACTCCAAGGCATAAGGCATTTCTAATTAAACGTTTGCAGGTCAATGTGCGTATGAAATTAATAATTTTTTTTAGAACCGCAGCTGAAACAAAAGTCAGGTATCAGATTCGTATGCTGCAATGTAGCTCGTAATCCAAACATTTCCAAGACACAATTTACTCAATCCTGATTATTGTACGTCTACTGAATTCTTTTTCAATGTTGGGAATGAGTTGTTTACTTGTTTTTTCGACTACCTACGCCTTGAATTTGCCCTACTATTTAGTAGCGGCAAATGTACAAACTCGTGTAAATTACTCAATTGTTTTCAACAGTGGTAAATATGGCTTAAATTGAGAATGTTCACTTCTGTCATTATTATTACTCAAAACTTGAAACTTAAGAACCAGTATCTGTTTATAACTCATGCACTTAGAATAAAGACCAAAATAATTCTTCTATAAATGCGAATGACCCCAACAGTAATCTAGGTAAACAAATTTGTCTTTTCTATTCACTCTGTAATTTAATTAAATCGGTATTTTGATAGAGCTACGGCTAAATCAAACAAATCATCATTCACTCAATCCATTTCGACTAGTGAAAAAAGACAAAGGTTAACAACATTTCTCCACACTTGAATAATGATTCGCATGAGTACGCAAAATGCATAAAAGAATGCGGAACAACATAGTGGATGAGGTCGTGCGATATAATATTTACAAACAACATGTGACATCTCGATCAGAATGAGAATAGTTGTTTGATACAGTAGTGGAACCAAGAAATTCGCATTTTCTAAAATACAAATATCATCACGAATATTGAATATTGGGTAGCCAAGGCATATGCATCAGCTTCAGCTGAATTCATTATGAACAACATAGACGTGCCCCAGTTACAGTTATCACCAGTTCAAGTTTCAAAGTTCAAGAATATAGTTAAAGATCCACTTTTGAATTCAAAAGAGACCATTTTAGGCTTTAGACAGATCTGGCTTCCAGACTAAAAGCAATGGCTGACAAATGAATACATAAATATGCTTCATGCTACCATAAATTGGTCGGAAACTGTCGAACGCGAATTTCCAAAGCATCAGCTGTACTACAATACTAAAGAAAGACGGTTAAACTAAAAAATCAAGTACAAAGTATTCCAGCTTGATTCCAGCTATTACATTATGAATTGGATGCTTGTCTTGTCCTACCTAAACCGGCTGTATCTTTGTAGCGCCTTGTGGCAACAGACTATCGTAAAGCTCTTGATCGGAGCAGAAGAGGGTAGAGCCAGGACAAGCATTGTGATTCTACCTTTTGTCGAGGAGTGAAAAGTAAACTTGGGGAGAAAGATAAGCATTCGTAATATTGACACTAGCTGAATTGATTGTAACCTAAAAAGAGGCAATCAGTTTGTGCAACATGCAGCCTACCATCCACTTGGTAATAAGCAATAAGTCAGAGTCATGACATATTTATAATGAAACGCGTATCACCACAAGAACTCTACAATATGCCTCGTCTCATTCTATTATTCCGATGAAAACGACCAGATTCGACGGAGCAGATACGAACTCAATTCTCCGTCTAACGCCATGGCATGGAAATGAGAAACGCCTAAAGCAAATGAAAGAACCGAATGACGAGTGCAAAAAACGACGCCTTGAACTAACCATAACCACACATTTCTCTTTTCACGCTCTCGCCTCAACTCTGGCAAAACCTTTATTGTCTCAAGAACGGAGAATTAGTTACAAAGAAGTTAGTGGTACAAATTAGCTGGACAAGACACACGACAAGCTGCTCCGCACAGGATTTGTGTTCTGAGCAGGAAAGAGGTCTTCTGATGAGTCAAGTGTCAGAAATAAGTTGGAGAAGTTGAATCTCACTTGTTGGGTCAAAGTGACAAGACTACTCCTCCACTTACTTCTGAAGCACTTAGTGGCGGGTCGGGGCCGGGTGTGCTGGGTCAGGACCGAAGTACCGTTCCACATCATTCGTGAGCTGGAAGAGTTAGATCTGGCACTCTCAAGCGAACCATGCCGAGATCTTCACTTCCAACTCACTCTGATGGACAGGAGTGTGACCGAACTGCGGCCGCAAGGTCTCTGGGTCAGAGGATGCAGGGCAGGGAAGTGGTGGGCTGGCTGGAGCCAGCCTTCGCCAACCAAGAGTTCACTGCGGACGAGCGTTTGTGTTTGGACGTGGAGCTGAGACCTCAGAGATTTATATAGGTGAAGGAAAAGGCCAAAGTACACAGAGTCAAACCCCGTGTGTTCTCCTACGGCCGCCTGATAAGGGGCAGGAGCATGATAAGAACTTAGTCGATGAGAGACTGGAAATGATAACCAGCCAATTTCTCTGAGACCCGCACACCATACAAACCCAGCCACCTAATCTCACAACTGTAAAACTAAACGCCTTTTTCGCAATCCGGTCGATTGGTCCCAATCCCAATCCCGGCCCTTCCGATTCTGCACATTCGTACAAGGCCTCATCACTCTGCCTCACTCCTGTCTCAACCACGTCCCTCCGCCTCATGACATGATGGTCATAGTATAGTCCTCATGAGCAAAGTCAAAAAACCAATTTCCAAAAGACAGGAACTGCAAGTATTGGTGACGGAACCACTAGGGATGGGAGGGCAAGGGGAAACGGAAGGAAGACAAATTGGCTTCATCTTTTAAAAGCTTTGAACTGTTAAACATGGATTTCCTTTTCCTCTCTTCTGACTCGACTCAACTGCACAGCAACGTACAACATGGTCTCTGCGAATACGATGCATTGGCATAACGTGCTCTCACATTTCACCTAAATATGTCCATTTCCAAGTGATTCATTTTGTTCACAGAAATAGCGAAATGCTTCATTGCAAATGTATGTTGCTGAGATACGCTAGCAACTATCCCAATAAATTACCTTTATCGAAATATTTAACCGTTGACGATGATCAAATGCAACCTTAACTCTCCTCCGTCCAAAATACCAATGCCAAATGATTCCTAGTTAGCGAATCTCTAGCCGATTTTCGACCGGAAAGCCATACCATACATGGACTACTGGATTTCGGATTCAGGAATTGTGATTTAGGTCAAACAATGAATGAAAGGATCCTGAATCCTGAAAGCATTTTCTAGGAAAATATTGATTGGAATTTTAAATCTAGAAACAAATAATTTCCTAAACCATCACCAATTTGTTTCAACATCCTCGAGTGACCATCAGTAGTCTTTAGTTTTAGTCCTGTGATGTGAAATCCTTTCTCGATTTAGAATGGAGTGACAAATGACAAAATTGATATCGAAGGAGGCCAAAGAAAGGTTTCGATTTGTAAATTCATTCTTATCATGGAGTACAATTGTCAGATGCACGCATGAGATCTCCTCTTCACATTTCAGATTCCACAAAGCGACATTTTAAATTGGAGTCATGTCATTGCGAAACATTGATTTGCAATTAGAAGCTAGGATTTACTCATAAAACCTGAAACCAACACTTCTAATCAGTAGCTGTTTCAGTCCAGCTTTAGATCCAACCAATAGAATATTCTATCTATGAATTGTTTGTTTAATGTTTACCAAACACTCGAAATAGTTGCACTTTTTTTGCCGAGTCAAATCAAAGACGAAGTGTAAAAATGAAATGGGCTTGCCAGTCCGTCAAATTCATTCGAATGACATGTGGGTGATAAACACCGAAAAAAGTAAATCCAGGAAGATAAGTCTTAAGACTTATAGTGCAGGATTCTATATGGCACTTGTGCCAGGAAAACCAATACAAACATTCCAACAGGTAAACGAGTAGTTGAAATGATCTCTACCTATCGAACTGCTAAGTGCCACGTCAGCCATTCACTGCTAATTCGGACGCTGAAATCCTGCTCTGGATTTACAATATTCACCTTATCTTTTAAATAAAGTGCTTAATAGACATGGGTTTTAGGATCCTATGTACAGTTAAACAAATAGGTAGGTTGAAGACATATCCCGATAATTTTTTTAACCCGTTCATCCGAGTCGACAAGAGGAATGATTACTTTACCTCAATTCTATAGTCGAGTATTGATAAGGTGTTTGTTATAGGAGACCGGAACCAACTCATGCTTAATTACAATCGTCAATTGTACTTTGTAATAGGTAGAAGTAAGAGTGTCAGTATCTCCACAAACATGCCAAAACAGTTCATGAGCTTTGTTTGTCGTCCTCGTCCTCGCATTCTTGCAATCCATTTATTCCGTCGTAGTCATTGCAAGAGTCAAACACAATGGCCAAGATATCAAACCATTCAATTTTGTTTACATTTCTGTCAATTCTAGAAACCTCTGATAATGTAATTGTGTAACCGACACGGTTTTAACCTGGCAGAAAATATATTTAGAATGCACCACGTTTGTTTCCATTGATAGAATCCAAAAATCGCTCGCTGTATAAATTCTAACTCCAAATTGCTTGTATCTACATCAGGCTAAAGCAGTACACATGATAAAGCCGCATGTTTGGAAGGGGGTTTGCCATAACTCACTGAAAATCAGGACTAAAGTACTGTATGCCAAGCGGTCTATTCTTCCAACCGCGAATGTACTTATGATTAGAAAGACACATGAGAAAATTCCCTACCTTTTCTGGTACTTGGAAGTATTCCAAATTGCTCAGGTACGAGTTTTCAACGCTTCCCATAATTTTCCCGCATTGAGGTTCAACCCAAATCTCCGTTACCAGAAAAAGCTCGGTATCAACATTCTCCTCGACTGATTTGGAGTCTTGCTCCTCATCCTCTTCATCCTCGTCTTCCGCCGGACTAAAATTAGACAAATTGAGTAAATAAAGAGTACTTACGATTAGTTGTTTATATCCGCTTGGAATTTTAAATGCTACAGAAATTCTTAGCTTCCTTAGTTTGAATTCAATAAGTGTAAGACCTCACCTGCTGAGAGAGGTAATAGGCGGAAAGATGACATACTGAAGAACACATGAGGTGGGTTCATAATCCTCAACATTTTCAATGCTGTCCAAATCCGTTTCATTCCCAAAATTCTCGCTCTACATACATCAAGGCTCAATTTTTTTTTGGATCTTAACTAATTGACCGACTTCCAGGGCTGGGCTAATTCATTCGAAAATGATTTTCAAAATCATTGACCGAAATCACCGAAAATTCGCCTTCAAAATCCCAAAATTCAAAACCACTCACTTTTCGCCGTCAAAATCGAATCATGAAATCAAAATCAACGATATTTCTTGATTTTAAACCGTGATTTTCTAATCAAATCTTGATTTAAAACCGAAAAATTGTAGCTGAAAATCGTGATTTTCAATATCAAATAGATACTTCGACAAAATCAAAATCAAAATTCAAAAATCAAAATCCTTAAGATTACAAAGAATATGATTTTAAGATTTTCAAAATCAAGTGATTTTGCCTTGCCCTGCCGACTTCATATAGTCAAAAGTGAAGCCGTAAATGACGGACAAGAACCTTCATCTCTAGCTCAACAATCAAGTTAACCGTCCCAGAGGAAGAGTACGCAAATCTAAGCCCCTCCTGAAGCCTCATCCTGGAAAATTAATAGACATCAATTACAATAGAAATAATAGTGAACAACAATATGAGCTTCTTAACTTAAATATTCTGTTCTTGACTAGTCAATTGACAAACATAATACATAATACCTACTTTGTAAGTGTCGAGAGTATTCGTGCAGCACATTCCATACTGAATTGTGATGTTGGGGAACTCTGCACTGACCATATCCATCTTCTGTTATGCAGACATCGGGCTACAGTGTTGAACATTTCAGGTCCCATTTTAGCATGAGCCCCCCAGGGAGTAGAGTAAGTCGGGCGAAACCCAAATGTCGACTGATTATTGTTGGATTTTCTGGTATTTGTCCAACTGTTATAGCGTTGTTGGGGAAGGAGGGTTCTGAGGAAATTACGAGGAACTTGCTCGTACCTAATGCAAATATAGGGTCAGGGTCAAGTACTTCGTATTTATCAATCAATCAATCAATGTGGTTTTATTTGACATGGCTTGCGCCCAATCAATTCAATAAACTTCGTATTTATACCAGTCACAGATCACAGATTTTTTGGAATAGGTCCTACTTCTCAAAGTTACCTGATCAGAATCTTTTCTATTGGTTTACGTAGAAGGACGCAACATGGCATGTCCGACCAGGTTCGCTTGTAGTTTCTAGAATTGGCTAAAGCTGAAGTGCCACTAGGAACGCGCCATTTTGGTGGTTCATTTAGTCGTTGTGGAAAAGTAAGCCCAGTAATTTTGTCGTGCAATTCACAGACTGATTGATGTCTCAAGCTACCAGGAGCTCCAACTAAGAAGGCCAATCTTAGAACCACACAAGGAGGCTTGGTCGTCACACGAATTATACAAAATGAGAATGGAAGTTTTTCATTTTCTCTAGAATTAACAAATCAGGGATTAATTTGGAGCATCAAACACCAAATGAGGTGCATTATCACCGCATTTGATACGACTTATATGTATTGTGACTGCTTACTTACTTGAACAACAGTTTTATATACGAATTATTCTCGACCAAAACGAAGGAACTCCACTCCTTCAATAGAATATTCAGAGCCATCATTGTCTGACGGCACTGAATCACGTGGAATCTTCCACTTGAATTTGGCATGTGAAGGTGCCTGCAACGTTTTATACCAATTAGAAAACCTGTGGAATAGGATTAACTTAAATATTCCTCTCACTTTGGTAACGGATGATCGTGTTCTAATATCACTCCAATTCGATGCGTGTGCATCCACTTCTGCCAAATATTCGTATCTAAGAGGCACACTGGTTTCCAAAATTGCGAGAAGAGTGGAACCGCAATATCACTGCAATCAACATCCATACAAATTATTCTTTGACGACATTACAGTAAATGCCAATATATGGAATGACGAACCTAGAATGGAGGACTGGGACAGAACTGTTGGAAGATATATAGAAGAGCGGAAGACCATTTTTCAGACTCTCGGGAATGTTGTAGAAAGCTGGGTTTGACGAGAATGAGTTGAAATGCACTAGAAGTTTATCTGACTCCGAAAGTTGCTTTTGAGATGCCCAAAATCTGTTCACCATCAACTGTCTGTAATATGACTGAAATGGCTTTTTGGCTAAGCACGTGACATCATGTAGAAAGTCGTAGGGTCCCTCCAAGGACACAATGCAAGTCACTCTTGGCTGAGCAGGCCATGGAGTTATGAGAATGTACTCAATCAGGATCAAAAACTTCCACGGCAACACCAATTTGATTTCTAACATGTTGTCCGTTCGAACCAAAGTCTAAAGAATCAAGGAGAATATTAGTTGTTGGTTGATCATAGATACATGCATACATACCTATGTTGGCGCTAGTATGGATAATTGGCTATTTTACATAATAGCCGGCTAGTATGGAAAATGAATTCTAAAGAACGTTCATTACCGCTTGCAAATATGTATACCCGATTTCTGCAGTTAACCGCTCCTACTCAGAATTTTAGGCTCTTTCCAATACTGTAATTCCTAATTCAATCAGATAAACCTAAACACGTTAAATCGATATTCAGAATACAATAAATCAAATTCATCCCTAACCCCGTGTTTAGGGATATTTGATTGAATTAAAAATAATACCATTGGAAAGAGGGTAAAATTCTGAGTAGGAGCAGCTAACTACAGAAGTCGGGTATACTATACATGTTTGCAAGAGGTAGTAAAAGTTCTTTAGAATTCATTTTCTATATTAGCCGGCCAAATGGCCAATTATCTATACTAGCTCCAACACATACACCGCAAAACAGTTGAAACACAGAAACTTAGTCGTACTTTCATAGTGAAGCCTTCCCTTAGTCGACATGAAAGAACTCTCATGTAGTCTACGGTGAGCACTGTCTCATACTGCTGCTTCTTAACGATTGGCATATCACGAATAGTTGTAAAGCACTTGTTTCTACAACAGACAAAGTAAAACACAACAATAAATGCAGTTGGGTCTCTGTAAATAATTTCGAATACGATAAAGGATATTAATACCGAACTTACTGGACTGACCACTCCCCTGGCTTGCTGGGTCCAGGTGGAAACACATTGTTCTTAGAACTATCGTCGGAATCTTGAAATCCCCACATCAAGAAAGACTTGTGGTACACATTGATTGTAAGTGAATCGTCCTTTAATTTAGGAATTCCAAACAGATTCAAATATAAGGTTCTTATTGAGTGCAGCAGAAAGTTCTTCAAGATTATATATTACGAGCTTCGAAGAACTTACCACTTTAGGTACGTATGGTAGAAAGGCTCCAAAAGTGGCGGACGCGATGAAACGCATTAAATCAGCGTACGGCACAAGACCATAGCACACATGTGGATGGAATGGACTAGACAATTGAATAAAAGAGCACGAAACTGTGTTGTACCGTAGTTGGGACAACACCATGTCAAGATATCCACCATCGGGAACACTTAGAACACCGTCAGTTAGAATTACTAAACCTGTTAAAGCAATAGACATCATGCTTCACGTTGTAGCGCAAGGACACAGCGCAATGCTCTTCAATTCCAACGTCTCAGAGTATACAGAGGAGGAGGCATACCTGAGGCTGAATTTTCTGGCAACAGATTGAGTGCAATTAAGGCCTGTCTTAGTAAATCAACAAGCCCAAAATCCGCACTCATTGCAAGAGAGCTTATGGGAAATTTTCCGTCTGCCGCATTTTCATATTGATTTTTGGCAAAGCGGCCGGACGAATCCTACATTAAAATAAATTGGGTGAAACATTTACACAGAATATACACGCATGTCATGTAGCGGTCTTACCTGCGGCACTTCAATTAAATTATTAATCGCTGCTGAAACATCTGCCACCCGATTCTCAATCTTATTTAGTTTTTCAAATACAAGTATCAAAATGTTTTTGTACGTTGTTACATCCAAAACTGCCCCTTGAACAAGAATCTGAAACAAACGCAGCCACAGAAAAGGCGTCACTAATATTTTAACAAGGTTTAACATTGGTAACTTACTTGGTCCAAAACCGAAGTCAAAAAGGGGGCATGAGCAACAATTGTAATGTATAACTTTGGCTGAAATAGAAACCTGCTGCCAGGAACATAGAACTGCAAAAGTTGACGGTCAAGTTATTAAGGAGAAATGATGTCAAGATTGGAAAGGAGTGAACCTGAAACTATATAGGTACCGGCTTTATGATGCCCTCCATGCTACTTTTTAAAGCTTCGAATATTCCATCAAACATAACAGCTCCGAATTGCACGTCCTAGGAGTTCAAGAGTACGTCTTCATATTAATGTTCTTCTGACTGGCTTAACGAACTACAGATTCTTTCAAACCTACCACAGCTCCAACGGAAGGGCTTACATCCAAGCAGTACACGATTCGATATTTTCTAGAAAGAACTTCGACCGTGGTGTTTGCAGTCACACGGTATCTATATTTGGTAGTAAATCGTTTTTACTTTAGGAAAAATCTCAGGCATTAACTTGTCATAGGCATATTTGAAGATTAACAATAGGTGTACTCTAACCTGAACTTATGACTAGTTTCATCTGTCCATTCCGGTGGTGGATCTTCCGGAATAACTGACACAACTTCCAGTTCCTGTGAGCATTCATCCTGGGAGAAGGGGCAAAATTAATGCTTTGCTTACAGCTTATGCATTATGCATTAGGCTTAAAATGAAATATGTACAAAAGACCAAAAGAGCTACAAGCTACAATACAGCAGCAGGCTGAATGAAATATATGTATTGACTCACAAGTTTGTACTTTGGCGTTAGCGTAATAACAGTATTTAGATTGGAGAAGAACCATTCCGCCCGTCGATTCCGCGAAATCCTGTAGGCTTTACTCATCAGAAGGTAGACTCGAGCTGCAACAAGGATATCCATCTCTGGTTCAGCAGTCTGCATGACAGGTCGGCTGACGTGGAATTGTTGGGGTTGAACTTATAAACCCTTGTCAAGAAACACGGAGGGACCTAAATATGACATATTAGAAAGCATTAGCCAACAGCTGACAGCAAACTTACTAATGAAACGAGGCTGAAAACTTATGACTCGTCTGGAATTTAAATAACCCCTGCGGGACTCTTTAATTATAAGTGGCGCCTAACTTTAATTAGGCATCGTTTTTGGTAAATTACTGTCCGTTTGAACGCTTGAAACAATTCCTTAATACTTTGCGTTGGTTTAGTAAATAAAGTCTAGCGGGATTCACAGTTAATTAATGAAACGATAGAATTCAACGCAGTCGACATGTCGTGTTATTTCCTTCTGACATTAAATACTTTGATCATAATTTGCATACCTATGACATGCCCTGTAAGTAACCATGGCCAAGGCCAAGGCCTACAGAGGTACTGATGGTGAGACGCGTTTGGACAAGTTGAAGTTCGTTCTGCTTGGTATAGTCAATAGTTTTGCTTGACCCTTTGACAGCCAGCTTAATCTATCTAAGAGTGAGGTGCATATGACATGATTCAGTGTTTTCCAGTTGGCTTGACACTAAAGTGAGAGTCTCGTAACAACAACAACAAACGAACAGAGACTAAACTAATAATTCATAGTTAGTAGAAGTATGTCAGTGGTAAAGGCAAAAGCAAAAGCAACGGGTGTTTGTTCGTGTTCATGTGTTCCGTTCGTGTGCGTAGTGTGTTTGTGTATGAGATCTAGGTTTGAATTGGCCGGGAAGCTGGAAGGTGGGCCAGGGATTGGTGGATACGAGAAGGTCACAAGCTCAGCCAATCTCATCTCAGGCGCTTCTTTCTTTTCCAACTCGAACTCACACGCCTTCGCCTTCACTGTCTTTTCTTGCTCATTCTTGTTCATTCTTGCAGACGACGGCACGACGGGAGACGCGACGACGACGCGACGGCGACTGGCAGTGAGCCTCTTTCTTTCTCCTCTGTCTTCTGCGAGTCACTTCACTCGAGCATCGAGCGTCTTCACTTACTTAACTACTTCAGTTCAGACTTCAGACAACGGACGGAGGAGAGCAGTGTACATACAAATTTGGAATTAGAGGAACAGTGAAGGAGTGAAGTCATCTTCTTGACATCAGGAATCGATCTCCAAGTTCGGAAACACCTTGTGGTAATTAGTGGTAAGTTATCGGGGTATTAGACTTTTGACCTTTGGCGTTTCTAGGTGGTCCGCCGGAAGAACATAGGAAACAGGTGGCAGTGGCAGGGATTCTGGGGGGTGGTGTTGAGTGTTGAGGTGGGCTCTGGACTCTGGACTGTATCATGCAAAACCGGTGCAATAATCCCGGCAAAGCTGGGGACAGGGGATAGATAGGAAACATTCTAATGTATTCAGCATGCGACCTGCACCTTTCATTTCGGGGAAGTACAAAGTAGGGTTGCTGGTTGTTGGTGTAGTAGTAAATAGTACAGTCTGCAGTCAACAGTGTAGCTAGTAGCTACTACTGTCGTGTAATGTACATGCATGCACATGCATGGAAAGTCTTCCAAACAAAATGGATGCTTCTCGTAACCAAGATGAGATTTTCCTCCCTTTTCTTCTCATTTCTTCCTTCTTTCTTTCCTTCTTTCGCTCTTATTTCCTCTGTTTCTGTCCCTTTTCTTTCCTTTATCCTTCCGTCCTTCCTTTCCTTTCGCCCTTCCTTCTCTTTAGCCTCTCTTTTCCTTCCTTTTTCGCTTTTTCCGGTCTTTCCTTCTCGTAACGCGGTTACAATGTTACGGCAGGTTTTCCATTCATAATCACATGCATATACTACGTTTGACGTTGGATGTTCCTCATGTCCTCCTCTCGTCTCGCCGTCCCATCTCTCGTACTTCGCTCTCAGCGATGTAATACTAACTAACAGATTAGATTAGAGAACATAAAAAATCGAAACGGGACACATGGAAATACCTGCTTGACTTGAGTCAAGCCCAAGGGACGAGTACTGCCCCGAAACAGGATTCATCTCATGTTCTGGCGAATGAGGGCAAAGCCAACATCCTAAATCCAGCTGGGGAGTCAATCCTGGCAGAGCGGTCGGACCCTAATGCTTAAGTGCTAAGTAATCTTAATCGAAGAACCTAAGTCGTACTCATGCATCATGTATTGTCATCGATCATTCATGGGCAAATACTAAAATTATGACGAGAATTGCAATATGAATAGACACTTCCACTTTTTTATACGTATAACTGTATTTTTTTCAACAGATCATGAAGGGGGCTACGCTGTTTAAACTATTCCTTCCGAAGATTGGTTCTCAGAGACTTTCGAAAACAGCTGAGGCAAGAGTCGCCTCTGTATGGCAAAACGTTCAATGGGCTCGAGGATTGTCCACCACGCGCACAATGTTTGAAAACAAAGGCAGTGATAGTGAGGAAGGAAAAGGAACCAATGTGGACCAAGATGGATTTAGTCTGGACATGGATGAGAATAGTCAGCAGAAATTAGTTAATCTCAAACGTGAATTAGAGAAGAATACGTACTATGAGAAGTATAAGTCAAAGATCGTGGAAACTCAGAAGTAAGTGGAACACGTGTTTTATTTAGTTTGTAAAAAAAATCCTCACATTGTCCAGTAATTGTGGAAAATAATTGTAAATGTAATCACTCCGTATTTCAGAGCCTCTCCGAAATCCTTTTTGTCATTGATGGAGCAAGTTTTGTATGGTGGAAAAAAAGATGGTGGGTTTAGTGATGGCCAAATTCAGGCACCCATAAAGACGGTACTTATAAATAATTCCATTTTATATTATGCTCCAATGTTTGTGTAAATATTAACTTCTTTTTTTCTCGAATAATAAACAAATCCAAAACGCAGGCGCTTAATGATGTCATCAAGCTAGACATGCTCATGAGTGTTGATCGCGAAGACGTGATCTTTGTAAGTTATTTTCCTAATTAAGTAATTTCATGTGAATGTCTTCTATATGCAAATAGTTCCGATATATGTATGTTTTAGATTTGGAAGGAGTATCACCAAACTGTTAAGATGCTGGCTGCAACGATGTCTACCAAAAATCATGATCGCATTTGTGGACGAGGGCGGACGTTCAAGAGTGTAATAGTCTAAACAAAATCATATTATAATTAGATTCCAATATTACTAGTTTACCAAATGTCATCGAAATAATTTCTATTTCTAGTTTGTGCTTCCGCTACCCAAGCAAGATGGATATGAAATGTTTTTGGTTCAATACGGGGCAGAGTCTTTCCACTTTACTCCTATCGTCAAGTATCACAAGTATAAAGAGAATTCTCCAGTCTGTCTCTCGCTCCTGCACTACACGGAACTGGTTGACTCCAAGGATTTGGTTCTCATGAGAGGCGAATTTGATAGCGACTACATCGTAAGAAAAATCAAAGTTTTTGTTTAGGTCTCGATCTCAATATAGTTGGGAATTGAACTTGAAATTGAATTAATGAACTCCTATTGAAATATAGACTCTGGAAGAAGCTCAATTTTTGGCAGTTCAATTGAACTTGTATTATGGAGAGGCAGATGACGTTCGATTGGAAATTCTGAAAGCCTTCAACCAAAATTCTCTTGAGTTTGATCACATGTCTCTAATCGGAGAATTGAAGCGGATGAAAATTGACTATCCACACTTGTTCCCTGAAGTGTCCAACAATTAAGGGTTGTACTAGGTGTGCTTCTGGCGAGCAGGATATTTTGCTAACTAGCTTTACGATCCCTGCGTAACTAAATTGAGATTATGTTCGTAAATAAGAATTTGGAACTGAACTGTATCAACTACACATAAAACCAGTGAGTAAACTCTTGTCATTAATACTACTCTCTGTAGTCATCATCATGTTAAGTATAGAATTTATTTGTACAATATATTTTCTACACTATTATTGTCTATTTGGCTTAAGGTTTAACCCAGTTCTGCGACAATCATACAAATACGTTTGTTCGTTTAGTCCAAGCAAGCCACTCGTGTACACACACACTAAACATTGTACTTTGTGTGAAAATAGTGTCTAATGAAGATCTTAAGTATAGTACCTGTATACCAAAGCTTCCACTCTCCTTACAAAATGCCAAACTCCGATATTTAAGTCCAAGTGTCGGGCAAGGAGATTATGTGGTTATGGTTAGTGAAGTGAGACAGTAGTGGAAAAAGAGGAAGAGGATTGCTATGATAACTTGGGTGTCTTGGAATTAAAAAATAAATCAGTGGAGGGAATCTGCTTGAACTTCCTAACATTAACTTAAACGGTTAGCACTTGGCCCAGTAACAAAGTCTTAAAAGTCGAGAGGTATCCATATATGCAGGGCAGTTGCAGCAATTCGTTTTCGGTTTCTTTTGATTGATAGGATAGCGATAGTATTTGGGGACAAATTCTGTCGCATGGCGCATGGGACGCTGCTGCATGTTGCTGACATGCAGGGCTTGTCTGTCAAACGAAGCGTCCCGTGATACAGAACTGTACTGTTGCTACCCTACCTTACGTGGCACTATACCAGTAAATAAACTATTTTCAAGGTGCCCTGCATATATCCTAAACCCGACGAAGAAGGGAAGAGCCGCCTTTGAATACTTGATTTCAGAATTTCTAGTTGCATCCACATGATTCTACGACCATGTTGCTCACGGCTAAAATTAAACATATTCAGGAATTAGAAAAATCTCATTTAGTTACTCACTTCATGTTTTGAAAAATAAAATCAGCGTTACGAGAACGAACCTTTGTGTATCAACGTTTTGTTGTCCATGCGGTATACAAGTGATACTGCAACAAAAATTAAAACAAATTAAGAATTAATTAAAATTACTGCTGTGATCCCGCTGCTGATTTGTAGATATAGCTGATTTGTAGACTTACTGGAGCTGAGCTTTTGTGCAGTGCAGCACGGAGTTAATTCGGCTGTTCGATTATCGTGGCTATTGTATTGTAGATATTTCTGAAAAGAAACAGATTTAAGATTAATTAAGAGCTAAGCACTTCGAAGTCAAAAGAGCCATAAAGGGCCAAAGCAATAAACACACAGACAAAAGCGCCTGAAACTAGGTTAAGTTCAGCCGAAACGTGCAAAAACAGTAACTGTTCTTCAGGCGAAGTTTGATGAGATTTTTGTCTCCTTTTGATGGGTTTGACGTTTGACCCTTTTTTCACAGCCACACAGTTAAAATAGCAGCGAACCTGGATTGAGCCCTTAATCCCTAATACTTTCAATTCATCCGTTTCCCACTTCGGCGACCAACGGGATTATTCACCCGTTTTTGCAGTAAAATGGCCAAACACGATTGATTGATCGCGTTTGCCTGATCCATTGTTCTTCTGGAGTGCAAGAATCGGTGGAAAGCCAAATTATTTGGCTTGTAATTTTTGCGGCAACAAAAATATAGAAGAGCCAGGCTAATTTCACAGGCTAATCTTTAGATGTCCATCCTAATCTAGCGCGCGCTTAAACTAAAATAATGAAGAACTACGCGTTGTAAGGCTTAAGATACGTTTAGAAAAACCTAACCTAACTTCACAGAAATGAATCTGAAGAAATGTCCCAGGGAATTAGCCTGACTTTTCTATATTTTTGTTGACGCATTAATGTTTTCCCAAATTATTTATGTAGTGCCGGACAATCGACATTGATTGATTATCCTGTGTTGGCCAATTTACGTTGGTCACTAGCATTACATAAATGGAAGATTACCACACCTGGACTACTGTTGGGTGAGAATCGACGGAATGTGAAACTCCATTGACTCCTGAGCAGGAGCCTTTACAATAGTAGGCATCATATTCAGTTGGCTGAGTTATCCAGCCCCAGCCAATATCCCGGAAGTTAACTTTGAAGGACTCCCGGCAGCATTCCGACAAACCAGGCTGGCAGTCGATGTTACGGCGTTTTCGCTTTCTCTGCAGCACAAAAACGAGTAATTAATTCAAAATGTAATTACGAAGGAATGGGAACCCGCAGTTTAAGCACCCATTGTCAAGAATTGGATGGCTTCCTACTTCTGGTAATTAAATTTTGCAGTTAAAGTTACAGTGGAAGTGTCGAGCTTGTTTAGAAATTCGAGACAAAGTCAAAACAATGGACGTACTCGTACCTGTACAGTGCCAGCAATATTGATGACCAAGAAGGGACGATTGGCAATGAGTGTTACGTCAATGGGGGATTGACCCGTTAACCTTGAACAATTTCTGCATCCAAGTTGAAGCATTAACGGCGGAGTGGTCATATTTCTTCGTTGATAATTCAATGTTTTATTTATCCAGTTTTCAACGGTGGATGTCAGATTCAGGGTTTCCCAGCCCTCTATTTCCGAAACGCAGGAGCAGGATTATTAGTGTCGTTTCACTTTGACTTTAATTTACTTTGATTCAGAATTTATTTTTAAAAAACTCACCATTATTCCCAACATTATGCCTTGATTCCACGTTGACTGCTTTATTTCCGTTGTGAGTATCACTCTTAAATATCTCTGCCACGCGGAAGCTAAGATTCTGATTGTGGTCATCGCTGGCATTGGGTTGTTTGTACACCCAAAGCTCGGCACTGCTCACCTATGTATAAAAATTGATGCATTTAAAAAAAAAATTAAGATTCTGCATTCTATGTATGTATTCTCGTAACAGACAAAAACAGCGACAATGATTTCTTTACTTTAGGCTAGGTTAGGTTGGGTTAGGTTAGGTTAGGTTTTAACAACGTGTCGCGGTTTTTGGTGTGTCGCGGTATTTGGCTGGGAGCATTTATTCTAAGTTAGCTAGCTATACCTGTAGTGCCACAGTTTAGATATATTTGTACACCTGATGAAACTCACCTTTATAAAAACTTTCTCCCCGACCACTTCTTTGGGTAGCTGAAAGTTTAGGCAGGCTGATGCAATATTTTGACGCTTTGGACAGTTCAGATTCGGTGTCACTAGACAAACATGCACGAATATTAACGTTGACTTAAACTAGAGACTGAATTTCGAGTGTGCGAGAGTTTTTGATGTGCATAAATCAGTTTTATGAGCATGGAGCAATATTTTAATTACAAACCCAATGTTAATGATGCAAATATAATGATTCGAGATCCATATGCTTAATACATACATATAAATGCACAGCCGGCACAAATCTACATCTACATTTTATACTCATTAACCATTAACTTATATTTGCGATCAAAGGAATTCCCATTATTCTCTAAATGATCGAGTCGTCGTCGTAGAGCTAAAACGGTAGGCATTAATATATGTATCAATGCAAGCCAATACACGGATATTCATCCATTCTGCATAGTGGCTCGTGTATATATTCACTGGAACCCGATCTCTAATCTCTAATTGTGATAATCTCTAAATATTTGAGTACAAATCAGCCTATCTTAGTGTATTAAGAATACATGAGTAGCTGGAAAATTATTGGACAGTCGGTAGTCCGCATAGTTATTAACAGTGATTAGTCACTATGCAAACTTAATTGTCCATATTATTCCGACAACTGTAATTTAACTAGAACTAGAGACACAATCAATCTGCAAGTGTGCAAATCTGAATGATTAATTGGCTCAGTTAAAATCGATAAGAACAATTAATTTTGCAAAATCTGTGTATATTGCTACGCAGGGGGTACGAGGGAAAATTACTAGTTAGCAGTTAGCATCGCAGACGCCGCCTTTCAAATCATATTTTTCCCGTGTGAATCCGAATTCGGGCTTCATTTCAGTAACATTTAAATAGATTCCACCGTTAATATTCGTAATGAGAATTGTCGGCTTCCAAAGTGGAGGACGCATGAAAGCATCTCAGCAACTCAGCACGGGAAGTCATATGTATTGAAATGATCAAAAATACCGCAAATGGTTACTGGTACAGTACAACCTCACGTTGTCCCAATTTTGTGCACCCAAATGAGGTACACTTACCTCCTCTTATTTAAGATCGGGCGACAATAAAAGTGGTAAACCCCGTGTTTTTAAGATAATTGAATAATGGGAGCATGTAGTATTTGTCCACATTGACTCCAGCACACAAACATAAATATAAGATGTCCAAATATCGCTACTTTATACATACTAGCATAATGCAAGCACAGTGTAATTAGTGCAAGATAAGCCTTGCACTTTAGCCTTTCTCTACGGCATATTGTAAAAGACGGCACCAGCTTATACCAATCCTGACCTTGTAATTTTTATTTTTAGGAGCAATTCTAGCGTGTGCATCCCTCGGCTGTTGCATCTAATTACACGCCAAGAGTTCAGGAAGAATCTCTTGTGTCGAACGTGAACAAACTGATGAAATGACAAACGTCAATCATTTCGTGTGCATGAGGTTAGCAATTAGCACTTCAACGGAAAGCTACATTGTAAGCTAAAGAACGAGCATCAAATGGGTGAAATAAATATGTCGATGAAATCATGATAAACTAAAGTTTAACTTAGTTGCAGGGTTATTCACCCAAACCAGTTTCCAAGTGCACTTTCCGTGGAGATAACTTGTACATCCTTATTTCACCAACTATGTATTTTGTAAAGGCGCCGTTCCTATGCAAGTTGCATTCCGGAGAAAGATATCAGGTTTTTATTAGTCAATTCATACGCACCCATGCATGCGTATTAAAAATTGCCGCGCCCACGTAAAAAGTGCGGAAGGTCAAAGCTCAATTTGAAAATATTTCCCAGAACGTTCCATCCGGGTATAAAGAAACACAAATAGTTGGTTTGACCCTTCATGTTCGGAGAAAATCTCATTTCTCTCAACAAAAAGTGGCACTCGCTCCATGGCCAATGGCCATAGGGCCAGGGATGCAACAGTTGTTGTCACCTTGCAGCCGCATATTCCACGCAACCGGTACTGTGAAGCAACCAAGCCAGCAAGCAGCGGAAGCAGAACAGAGGCAGAGGCGGCGGGCGAACACAGCACATGAGTTTGTACCTTTCACCGCGGAGATAATACGATTTCTCTGAAAACGAAGCTCTCGATCCATGCCAAAAGGGTCAAAAAGTACCAAAACTAGGGCCAGCATTAAGAAAAGCCTAATATTAAGGACAATTTCTTGCCGCGCGTTTCGTAGAACTTAAACTTGACTGCTTCGGGCGTTTCGCTCTGGTGTTTAATGTATTGGTATTTTTTTTTTGGCTCTTTTGACGTGCTTCGTCGAACTGATCTTGAAAGCGCAAGTCGAGGTCATTCTTACTCCAAAGAAGCAGTACATTGTTGTTCAGCGTGGTAAGTAATCGCATAGTTTAATGAAATATTCTACAGACATTCCATGTATGGGGTTTAAATTAATAAGGAAGCCTGAATCATTGTCAATTTTAAGGAAACCTCGAATCGGGGACACCACAACGCTTTCCGAAAATAAAATGCTTCATCTACTTAGAATGACGCATCTATTTAATTCCCTGGAACTGTTGACCACATGAAAAGAAGATCTGAATTTCAAAGTTATCATTTTTGTCAAAGCAATCATTCGGACTTTATACCTCATATAAGTTAAATAATTAGTGTAGAGCGTTCATCAATATCACGAAGTAATAAGGATATACAAAAGTGCAATATCAGCAAACGCACGCTGATACTATGGTATTGCTTTTACATACATATAAATGTTCTGTAAGATGCGCTCTAATGTGTTCTAATGAGCCAATTCAGCTATCACCAGCCCCACGGTGTTTCTGATCTTCACTCACTCTCACTTGCTTGCGTCTATTAGTTAGTAATAGTTAGAAATAGTACGGGAATATTTTGCAATGTTGCAAGTAAATTAAACTTGATATTTTGGTATTCTTCTAGGATAGTGTGCCGAAACATTCTCGTAACTTTGACCAACGCAAGGAAACGTCCCTAACGGTGCCTGTAGTTGAGTTTGCAGTGATGCGGTATTTGTGCCTACCATGACATGTGCTAAATAGTTGCATTCGATGGAAAGTAAATCTCCTATACTGCATTCCATGCGGTCAATGGTGGAAGAAACTAAAGCAAACTTACATGATTCGGAGAAAACAATGACTTGTTCCGTTTTTGCATAAAAATCTTCCAAATCCATGTCAGGCTCATGCTCGCTGTGAGGAATGACCATGTCCCCGTTGACCAGAGGCCCTGGCAATTCCTCGTTCTCTAACTGTTCGGTTATGGCAGGCGGTTCGGTTAAGCGGAGTTTTTTCAAAATCTTCAATTTTTCCTTTTCGAGCATCAAATGCAAAAAAGTATTGTGGTCCATTTTATTTTCTAGCTGGTTCTTAGCACATCCCTTGCACTCGGTGGAGGGTTCCAGAATCGGAGCTCGTTCTTTGACAATAGAATTGTCTTCTAAGGAGTTTCTGTGCTGATGTCGTGCTTCTGTTAAACGCTTGTGTCGGGCATGTCTCAAATGATGACGTGTGTCGGAGTCGGAAGTCAGAGTGTGTTGCGGAAGGTGATGCTGACTATGGGAATGAACTATTGGACTCTCCATTTCAGCAGTGCTGGCTGACGACAACCAGAAGCTGCATGAAAGCAAAATTCCGAACACAATAAAAAACTTGGATATGTGTGTGATAACCATTATTTAAATGGGATATGGCCGGTAGCACAAGTAGAGGGAAAACACAAGGTTCAAGAAACCAAACTCGTCTTCAAACTGAGCTTTAAATATTCTTATCTTCTGTGGTTAAAATTGGAAGAATTAATGAGGCAGGAAGCGGTGGTGCTTGGACTACGTCAATGGAGAAATCCAGAAGGCAGCACAAAAGTTCCGCTTTCGGCGAAAGTGACAGAGTGAAAGGCAGAAGACAGATTGCGGAGAAACGGAGCGTAGTGTGTGACCGGTGAAGAGGTTGTGAAGGAGTGAATCCAGCGTCTTGGCGTTTAGTAGTTAGCTGGGCTGCTAATATTGGCGAGAGTTATTTACTCTGCAATGGAACAGGCTCCTCAGTAGTCGAGGTACCCCGATCCATTCTCAAGAGCATTTGCCATTCTGAATAATATGTTAAAACCCTACTAAACTATTGTTTCACACTTCCCTCTACGATATCGAATGCCAGAGTTTCCCTAAAAGATACGCCAGCAGCGAGCTGTACAGGGACATTTGCTTGTGGGTGGAAATATCTTTCTTCTAGATTTTAGTCGTAGAATTGCAGATGAAAGACTGTAAAATCAACTGGAGGAATGAATTGATCACATGACTCGTTTGACCACCACTAATTCACTTTTACGACAAGTAACCTTCATATTCGTCTAGTTATCGAAATTTTATTTGTCTGAGGTCAAACTTCAAGGTTTCTAGGATAATGATCTAGTCAAGTGATGTTTACCTGCTGCTAGATATTCCAAAATTAGTATCGAGTGGTTGTGGCTGGATTTCGGTTCATATAAAGCAGGGGATATCAAGATTTAACCTGACAGCGCATTTCATTGTTCCAAATACATATGAATGCCAATATTCGACAAACTCCATGCAAAAAGTCCTAATGTATAAGGGATGAGAATCGTAAATCAGAAATAAGCACCGGCATCTGATAGTGGATATTTTCTCATAAAGTTCACAATTATTACTTGCGATTTTTTAATCAATAAGGTAGCAAAGATGCCTGCCATGAAGATATTTTACTAGTTCTGTACTGCATGCACTTTACGTTCAAAAAGAATTCCTTGAGTCTAAGCTTGGCATCTTGTGACTTTTTATTTTTACATCCATATTGGGATATCGTTGATTTCTGATTTGCTACTCAAATTTATCATAATTGTAACTTAGCACCGAATTATTGGCAATTACTTGTCTACTAACTAGGTGTCCGGTTTTCTGAACAATAGGCAAAAGAACAATAGGCAAATGGAGAAGTAAAACATTTGGCAAATTGATTAAATACTGTGTGGAACCTTTGGCAAAAAGTTTTATTTGCTTCAAAAATTTTATAGTTATCAAAAATGTAAACAGTGAACCATTGAAACAGGGAGCAGTCCATCAAATATCAAATACGCATCAGAAATCAGGGACACACATCGTATCGTAATTCGGGTAGGTTCTGAATTTCGTAACTATTTTTATTTGAAGATGCGGTAGGCCACCAGTTGCTGTGGTGTTTGACAAAGTATTTTCCTTTTGGGGTTAAAATCGGAAATCGGAAATATTATATTCCTTTTATAAACACTTTGTATACGTGTGAAGATATTTATTTTTTGTGTAAGCCTGAATAAAGGATTCTAAAAAAGAGATGTACGAACGATACCAAAATGACGTGTGGATGACCACTAAAAAGGACCCATCTCAGAACCAAAACTAGAATAAGTGCTTATATAAATCGAATACTTTAACATAACTCGAACATACTGGTATAGACCGAAGCCAAATAAAATTGCAACACTAAAAATCGTGACACCATATACCTGGGCATGGAATTCGACGGCATGAACTGAAAACTAAACATGAAATATATTTACGAACTTTGGAATAAAATATGTATTGTTCAACTGCTGAGGGAAGTAGACGAGCAAATAATGTGATGTAAGGTTGGCATTGGTGTTTCATTGCATTGGTTTCTGTAAGCATCCAATAATCTGGAAAATACAATAGTACAACAGCTGTACTGCAATACCTATCTAGCTCGATTGCTTAGGATCATACTAAGAACTTCAATGTAGAAAGTTGGTAAAAGTTCACATTTTGATTTCATAAAATATATTTTGTGACTAGGATGAGTCTACCAGACTGGTGATGGTTTATCGTTTGAATTAATCCATGAATATAGCTTTTGTATCAATTGAATTTTCTATGTTGCGGACTTTTATACCGCGGTCGCGGTGTTTCATGGGGTTCATTTTTATGACTGAAGCGTGTGAATGCTGGCCGAATATCAAAACTGTCCAACTAATGTTTGAGCAGCGCAGGTGCAGCAGCGGCAGTAGTGAAGTATTTAGGAGAAGATGAACAGGAAAAATGTCTACACTATGACAAAGACAAATTGGATTATATTATATTTATGTATCTCTGCATGACACAAAATATTCAGTTGTGAAAGGAAGTATAATTTATTTTAGTTTTGGGGAAAACGTTTCGCAAAATTCCTCAGTGTAGATCGATAAGGTTTTGATGTATGGTTTCTTTGAATTGAAAATTTGATTGATGAATTCCTTGATGCTGTATACGGAAACAGGCCCTCTTGGTTCAATCGGGATGTTAAATTTAAAATTCTATATATTTACCCCACCAGTGGTATAGTATTCGTAGGAGTGAAATAATTTTTTTGACTTAAATAGGAATCTGTAGCATACCAAAAATTTAATAATCCAAGATATATACTCACATTACTCGACATTATTTAAATATAAAAAGTACTTCTCCTTCCTGCCAATTGAAGAAGATACTCAACTCAGATGGCCATTGAAGTAAGGATTTCATCAAAGTTACCCAGAGCCATTAACCAAAGGACGAAATAACGGAACTATTCTTGAAAATCGCTTGTTTCAGATTTCGGTAAATGGGAGAATTGTGAGAAGTTGCAATTTACCTGGTTTGCAAAATCAATCACCTAAATCAATTTAAAACATAATGCAACAAATGTATTCAGATATCTGTTAGATGTGTAGTGTCGGCGGCAAAGGTCATCTTTCTAAACGGAATTTTTATAAATTAAATCTCTGAAAAATATTGCTTCAGTTCAAGATTCAGTAAAAATAGTTTAACTTTTTTATTCCAATCCTTGTGAAACGTAACAATCAAAATGTGGAATGTTTTAACTGCACGTCTAAAATAAATAGGCACAATGTGGAAGGAAATATATTTCTACACGCATTATTGTTGGCATTTATGTGGTTGTAGTGGTTTGAGGTAGCCAAAAGCACGAGGTACGCCAAAAGCCACACAGACTTTCCCCAGCCATCAGCCTACCTGTGCTTTGGCGTTGCACGACATTACATAGCGGGACAATTCACAGCGGAAATTCATAGCGGCGACTATTCATAGCGACAGCGACAGCGACGACTATTCATAGCGGCGACTATTCATAGCGGCGACTATTCATAGCGACGACAATTCATAGCGGCGACAATTCAAAGTGGCGACAATTCGTAGCCTACCAAATTCATAGCGGCGACATTTCATAGCAGGCGACAAATCATAGTGCGACACTTCATAGCCGTGCCTAGAGACGTAATTTCCCCGGTCTCAATTGGAATTAATTTAATCATCAAGGAACAGAAACAAACCACAGATACCAATAACCTAACCATAGATTATAGTTACTAGCCGGTTCGTCGGCTGCGCCTCCTGGCTGCACTCACGATTTTAGTAAAAAATAATACAGTCAGTCAGAAATGTATCAATGTTCGATTCTGAATAAATTTATTAGTGTTGAGCTCTTTGACTGTGACTTAGGGAGGAGAGTATACCGAGTGAATGAGTCCCTGTTGCCAAGCAGTAAGTTGTTGACATAGCTGTTTATTTTTTCGTCGCTAGGCCGTTTTTTTACAGAGGTGCCCAAAAGTTAGATGTGGCCCGTTGGGTATGACCCCGTGACCCCACTGACCCCAAGTTCGAACTTGTCCTACTTTTAAATCAAAGAGTTTCTGTTAAAAATTTTAGGTCACTCGGTTGAGTATTAGTCCAGCTATCGTCGCCACAGAAAACGCAAAATGTCAAAGTCTGCAGTTATTTTATTAATGTTTAGATTAAACGTAGTAACAGGAGTATAGATTCCATACTTAAATTATTATCAAACAAAATTATAGCTTGTATTAATTGTATGTTCAAGCTGAAGCAGGAATGTTAGGAAGTAAAAGACGTTCAACGTTCAACCCAATTTTAAGTTAAAAACAATTCCTTTCAAATACGCATCCAAAGTTCTGTGCTCATACTCAGACAAATCCACCTTCAGCTTTTCAGCCAAGCTAACTTGGCGTGACCTTATTTTGGACCAGGTGTACTTCCTCCTGTTTGTTTTGCTAGCATCATTTTTGTAATTATTTGTTGTTTCCGAAGACCAAACATGAAGCGCCATATGTTTGGGTGTTGCGCGTGGAGCAGGTGATTGAAGGCAATATTGAAACCTTCGCATTCATTATTCGTTTTGTCCCAATCCTGTTCAGCGGCAGTATAGGCTTTTCATAGGTCGATGGTAAACTTAGGAGGGGCTCTATAGTAGCAGCAAATGTTTTAGTTCCTTAATTTCTAAGAAATATTAATAATGTGTTTAATTTACCTAGTACAATGAAATCCAAGGCTTAGCTTCTATGGCCACGTTTTTTTCACTCCAATCCAGGTTTGATTAAAGTAAGGGTCCCTCATAATGATTGCATACATTCGCATTTCATATATTGCGAAATCGTTCCCAGTCATGTGATACACCAAAT
>JAQFXZ010000201.1:0-25903 GCA_034694025.1 Ceratophysella scotica | reverse complement strand
TTTAATAAGATACGTATTTCACATGGTGGGGCATTGAAACCATTATGTTTTTATACTAAATTTTGAGATTTCCTAATGTTGAGGAAACCCTTGAGTTGGCCAGAACCTGTAGTGATCGTGTGATTTAGGCAAAACTATTGAACGTATTTTATCTACATGTATTTTATAGAACATAATATTTATTTGTTTTATGTATCATATTTTTGTATTTCAGTTATATGGTTAGCAAGCTTGAGCTACAATGGTATCATTCGACTCACTGTTGCAATTGACGAAAGCATCTTACCCAGTTCGGAAAGAAGCATGGACTGTTTCATTGAAAGCTTGCTTGAAGAATTGAACAATCTCAAACACCATCAATTAGTTTAAATGCTTCAAACAACACTAGCGTGTACAGTATTACACTTGTAATTATTACAACTTACAATTATTCCAAAAGTAAATATTTGCAGTTAGTTCACGCCGTTGTTCCATACTCATTCTTTTTTAACAAATCTCCGTGCAGTTTATAATCATCATCTTCATATTTATTTGACATGGCCGAAGCCCAATCCTGAATTTGTGCAATTTTACGATCGGTTCGCATAACAAAAGTAACCAAACAAACTGTGAGCTTTCTGTAAAATATAAGATCTACTGATCTACGTCGAATTGAATTGGAAATAAACAGGTAAATATTCTAACGGATGGAAGATTTTTGATTTAAAACAGAACAAAAATACACATAATTTGAATTCCATATCAAGTTGAAAATTTTATTTAAATTCCTGTATTAACCCGGTCAAAATTCCGATACGAACTTGCAATCCGATCTAGGATGAATGACATATTGTAATTTTCATCACAGCTTGTGATATATTATCCTTTAGTATTTTTAAGTTAAACTCGTTCCATGGCCATTTCTAAATTTCTCCTTCTCGATCGGCGGCTATTTCCAATTTCTCCTTTTCATATTTTTCATTAAGATCCTTTTTTTTTACTTCTGATGTCAATCGTTACCCCTATACTAATTCTTGGTTATTTCATCGCGCTGCATTTTTGGTCGGTCACAGAGTCAAACGAACTTCCTAATTAACATTTGATTTAAACAGAAGCTTTCATTCCTTACAATTTTCGATAAGCTTCTCAACCCGGGAGCTTCTCTTTTTTTGCAATCCGCCGCTTTCCCCCATATTTGTTTTTAACTAAACCCCATTTCATTCGTATTCTTTGCTTTTGAGCCAGTGAACTACTCTCACGTTTAAAATGTCCCAATGCCATTTGATGCCAAATAATCATTTGAATTAAATTCGTTTTAATTTTTGGATCCCGTGAGTATTTCTTAGTTCTCAAAGCATTTTCCACACTGTACCATGTTTAACTTTAGAAGTTTCAGTTTAAACCCGTTCCAATACATTTTTTGATTTCCTGCTCTCCAATTTTTGACTTCTCCAAGGCATACGATATCCAATTTCAAACTGTTAAATCTGTTCAAAACTCAAACCCGTTCCAGCAACTCTCTCACTCGTTGCTTCTAAGTTCGTTACGTTTTCTCGATTGTTCAACTTCCAACCCATGATATGTGATCCTATATGCTTACAACTTGAACCCGTTAATTATCATTGCTTAACTTTTTTCTCTTTTCCCCGACACTTCATCAATTTTTTTTTCAATTTGTCGCATTTTTTAAAATCAGTTCCTCAGCCCAAGACGTTTTATAATGAATTTTTGACCGAGTTTTTCTTTTCACGTCACTTTAACGTCACTGGTTCAAACAAATACGTTATTCATTGTGATTATTTTCACTGCTTTCAATTTTTATTACTAAAAATCGCATGCCTAGCAGGAGGCGCAGCCGACGAACAGGCTAGTATTTAAATATTATTGCGTCAATGTTTGAGTAGATAAGGCACGTTTTTGTGTAATTCATAAGTGTTGCTGCCGACATAGATCGTGAGTTTGACTTACATTTTCGGATTAGTAATTTTTAATTTTAATTTCGAATTTGTAATTTTCATTTTGCATTTCGCGTTACTAATTTTTAATTTCTTCATTTGCATTTTTAATTTGGCAATTTTAATTAGTTTTAAGTTTGCATTTCCATTTTCAATTTCGGAGTGCTACTAATTTCTAAGTTTAATTTTTAATTTTTTATTTTAGATGTAGTTAATTCTAAAATTAATTTTTTTATTTTAGATTTTTGTGTTAGTTTGTAATAGGATATACCTACTTGAATGTGGCTTTCCCTTTGTTATGAATGAATGAACTTGTTGGTCCATGTACTAGATATAGGTATAGCCTAAGGTACTGATAAGAATGAATGAATTTTCCCTTTCTTCAGAATGAATGAACTTCATGCCTGTTGTAGTTAAGCATAGGCTAAAGGGGGAGGAGGAGTTGGTTTTGGTTGGTATTAGTACTTGTGCATTGGCACCTGTGACTTCAGTTCGTCCTCAGACTCCTTGGAAGGAAGACGTGTTGTTATTCGCTCCTCTCCTCGTATTAATTTCTGTTGAGTGGTGACAAATTAATTTGTGTTTAGTGGTGCCAAATTAATTTCTTGTCGTGAAATAAGATTGAATTATTAATTCTCAATTTTGAATTTCCATTTTGAATTTCCATTTTCGATTGCCATTTCGAATTTTTAATTTTGGTGGACTTCAGTGTGAAAACAAATTGCATTTCTAATTTTAATTTCTAATTTTGGATTTTAAGTTTGGTGGACTTCGGAGTGAAATCAATTTTCATTTCTGATTTTGATTTCGGATTTTTAATTTCTAAGTTTTAATTTCGATTTTTAATTTGGAAAGTGAGGGTTGAGTCAACATAACCCTAGTGCCGCATCACCCGTTTATCCGACAAACTGTGGTTTCCCTATTTGCCTTAAGATAGAGTGGTTCTTCAACATCAACTAACTAGACTTTGATCGAGGCATCTCTGCATATCATCGCCCTAGTTTGGAGACTCTGGTTACAAAGTGTTGGTCCGCTTCGGAACACAATCGAAGGGTGTTACTTCCCGGAGTTCGAGGCAATCTGGGTACCGGCGGTCTGGCAGTTAGTCCTAACTTGACTTTTCAACAAGAGCCCCGTCGGAGTCAGGGAGAGAGAGTTCCTGTAATAACCCACTAAGGTTTTAAAGACTTGCGAAGTTAGGGTTCTCGGCCAAAACAATAAGTATTAGCTGCCGGACTAGCATATTTTTCTGTTCCCGTTTCGTTGCTGCATATCTGTACTGTGTTCCATAGGAATTGCACAATTATCACGATTCAATTAATAATTATATTCCACTAAGCATTCTTGCTCAGTTATTTATTGGGCTTTCTTGCATACTGTACACACATACACAATTTCAGTGCTAGTGGGAAAATGGAAAAGGAAAAATTATTTGCACTAAACCAAAGCAACGAAACTGCGTAAATGTTTAAAAAGTAGGTATGCTGAAAATTTTATTTAATTAGGCCCTCTTTCTAGATTTAGCGATTTAATGTTATACAATTCAGCTCCACGTGGAATGAACCAATTATGTTGTATATGTCTTTACATAAAAACGCTAATCTGCGTGTCGTATGTATGTATGTATCTTTGTCCACTATGTACTCCCAAACTACTCAACCTACATCCGTGCAATATACCCTAAAATTTAGGTTATTTTTCCGTTCAGACCGTGGGGGTTTAGTTGACCTAACCCTGAACACTCAGTGACCCTGGTTTAAAAGGTACTTATCCCATGCAAAGTGAATGAACCTATATTCGTTACACATTTTAACTCTTTCAACTTTTTTTTATGTTAACACACGCATGCATTGTGCATACTGCCGCTCTCATAGCGACCCTAAACAGATTTAATTCATCTAGCAGGTCAGTTAATCTAGGGTTGCTGTCATGATTTTTTACGCATCAATTACTTAAAATCAAAGCCTGTGACTGCATAACTTCAAGTGCTACCGAATCGTAGATCGGTATACCGGCTCGTTGTACCCGTACAGTATAAGAGCTCGTTCTCCTGAGTATTAACTACTAATATTACTCCGGGTCAATTAACTTTTTGGCGATATTACAGACTTGTAAATTGCATAAAATTTTTGAAGAAATATATTGGACCTGAGAAGACTGAATCTCAAACAAAATTTACTGCATTTTTAACGAGCATGAAATTTTTTAAATTTATTCAATTATTTGAAATTTAAGTTTTAAAATGACCTTGTTTCTTTACTTTTGATAGGTCTCGGTCTCGTCATGAACTTCAAATCTTTTTAAGACACATTTCTTTTTACATATTTTAAGATTTTGAATTATCTTTTTCTTAATAGCGTATTGTAACTTAGTTACCTACATTCGAGGGATTGTAGGTCACTTTACCGAAAACAGTTGACGGAATTACCCTTTGACCGAATTCTGTTGACGGAAAGACAGCTTGACCGAAGTGACAATTTGACCGAGTGTATTTTACCAGAAAAGGTAAAAAGGTAAGGAAGAATATGTTCCTTATCAACATGATATCTTCTTATCTGCGCATTAGCATACTAGGGCATCGTCCGCAATGTTGCAATCGTACTACTACAGACAGACTCCAGTTTTAGGTTGATAGTAAGTAGAAAAAGAAGTAGTGTAGCGTATATTACATTTTTTAAAATGGAAGTACAAAATCACAAAATTGCTATTGTTCCAAGTACAAAGGGAAAAGAATTGGCTGAAATTAACGGAAGTTTGTATTATATTGACAAAATAAGTAAAGACGGTTCCAAGACGCTACGGTTGTATTCACAACAGGAAGAAGTGTCCAGCACGGGATATTGGAAAGATCAATATGGCCGTTTTGAAAAAGTTTTATCAGAATCATTTTTGTGACCGTGATAGGCAGCCACGCTTGGAGTTAATGGATGCGGTTGAAAGTGTGACTTTGCCAATTGCTGAAGTGGTGTGTAGTGGGGACAAATTACAATTAAATCCTAATCTAGAAGTTCTTACATTGATCGCTGATGCTACTCTCCAACGCACGTCGCCGTGCAAGGCGTCGTGCGTTGGGGGAGTTCCAACTTGGTGACAGCCGAGAGACTCGAAACAAGCCGGCGAAGTTCATGTTGACCCTTCGTGGGGATTCTTTTTTATTGATGGACAAACCTTCAATTTGGTATTTGTTCAGACCAATTTTTAGTTCGTTGTTTAGCTTTTAACTAAATAAAAAAAATTCGGTCAAAATGTATTCGGTCAAACTGACCTGTCTGGCAAAAAAAATTCGGTCAAACAGATTCGGTCAAAGGGTAATTCCGTCAACTGATTTCGGTAAAGTGGACGCATACGATTCGAGGCTACATTTTAGGCAAGTATTTTAGGAATTGAAGTGCATAAGTTGACAAACATAATATACAACTATCAATGTCATTCATTTTGAGCATCTTTACTTTTGATAGCACCCGGTCTCCTCAAGAACTTCGTGTCTTTTTAAGACACTTTTATTTACATCTTTTTTTGAGATCGGCTGTATTCCGTCAAACACTTATAAGGATAAGGGAATATAGTCACATCTCGGTTGTTATTATTCCTATAGCTAGCTATGTTTAACGAAGTACAGTCACACGATCCGACTGTTATTCCAGAGAGACGCTAGTAATTTTTAAGAATATTGTAGCCAGTTTGTTATTCCTCCGTCCGCTGGTAATCCTAAGGGTAGAACATTTACCGATGATTGAATTCCGATACCGGTTTACCGATAATTAAAGGGGGGCAAATGCATGAATTCGGCTGAAGGTTGTTATTTTGGTTCTCAAGGAAACAAAAAATCTGTCTCCTCAGGATAAATCTTGAAGTCGGTAGGACGCTCTTTCCGCTACAAGTAAAATATCTTTAAACTTTTTAGTTACCTAACCTAAAATCATTTAAGGCGAACGAAAGGCTGTCAACATGCTCTAAATTAGATGCACAAATTTTGCATACAATTTGGTCTCGATATTGTTTCAAGTTGCAAACGTTTCTATGCTTCGTCCTATATAATTTTTTACTGAGGTGATTGCACAAACAAACAACATTGCAACCGGTTACCATGGGCTCCCTAATACCCGAACATTGCACCTGTTATGCCATGAAATTTATTCAACTTAGAATATAAAAAAATGCAAAAAGCACAAAAGTACTGAGATGATTCTATGCTGTAATAAAAGTAAAAAATAAGTAAAACTAATTATAAAACTGAGAGCTAAATAAGTAATAATATTAATAAACCCTTGCAAGGGATGTAGGTGGTCAGCCTTAGACTAATATAATACAGATCGTGTATTTTATTTGAAATACGATGTCAAACACATGATAAAAATATGATAGAGAACGCAAATCTGAATTTCACTTAAGTATTACGCCAATTAGGATATTGGAACTATATTGCTATTGTATTTAACACAACACAAACAAATATTTATATTTCGCATTAACTATTCAAGGTTGTAAATAATATTTTCACAAATAATCATTTTTCCATCCAAGTCATGTGTTTCCTAAAGAGGTTTACGTTTCGTTTACATTAACTCCTTGGTCCAAATTGCTTAAGAATTTTTTAACGAAAGTTTCAAAATTACTCGTGCTTCGCCTTTGCCAAACACTGCGGTGCATGCATAATGTGTTGTCAGGTTATTTTACTGTGTGTAGTGTATATTAATTTTGTACACCTAAAACAATTTGTTGTCCCTGCCAACATGTTCGTATTCGTACACACCTGACTCTTAAACTGACAACAAACAAACTTTCAAGGAAGATTTATAGTGACGAAGCGGTTTCTATTTTAGAAATATGATACCTAATGTCACAATATTTTTCATTACATCGTGTCTATATATGCTCGTAGTACAGCGCATGAACGCTGTTAGTTGAACGGCTCGAGATACGCCACGTGCTCGATGCACAAGAAAATTCACATCCTACTACTACTACTACTACAGACATTTCGAACGTATGGTCAGGCCTCCAGCCTGGCTTTGCCAGACTAGGCCTGGCAAATAATGTAAACAATATTCAAAATTTGAATTTTACTTTATATCACCGACGGTTTTTCTTTTCAATTTAGTAATAAAATCATGCATGATGTTAATGTTGATGTTCTACCCACAGAGTTCTGAAGCTACATATAGAGTGGGCATGGTTGTTTACTGGTTGTTTACTTTCTGTCTGGCGGTCTCTTGCGGTCAAAAATTTTCCCTTGAAATTTCATGGGGCTAAATTAAATTTAACCAGGTTACCACGGGGATAACGTTCAAATATTGAGTATCGTATGTCTACTCCATATATAGCTTCAGAACTCTGGTTGTACCTATTAAACGTTGTAGCAACATTGCCTTATCACATTTCTTCAAGTAGTAATTAAATTATAGACAGACGCAGAATCATGTTATATCAAAGAATAGTGCTCCGGGGATAAATAATTGATTGAAGTAAAATAATTTTGAACTTAGAACTCTCACAAGAGTGTTACACGTAATCTGTTATTTGATATTAACAACTTCGCAGATATTGCATGTATTAAACTGAGAAATAGTAAACGTCATTTTGCACTATAATTATACTACTATAGTACTTTAGTAGCGTTATACAAAACGTACAGAAGTTGAAATGTGATAGGCTATGCACAAACACGACTACTATAGAGTTCGAAAATTGTATATACAAGGTTCATTCCAAAATTTATCGTTTAAAAGTTATAAAACAAAAACCTTCGGTGATTTAAAGTCAAGTTCAAATTTTGAATAATGTTTACAATATTAATATTATTACTTAGCTCTCAGTTTATAATTAGTTTTACTTATTTTCTACTTTTATTACAGCATAAAATCACCTCAGTATTTTTGTGCTTTTTGGAATTTATTTTGTATTGTCTAAAAAAGTGGCTATTTAGAGAGTATTCCGTGAAATAGAATGAATTTGTAACATTTTGTTAAAGAAAATCACGAAGATATATACTTACAATCGAAAACCTCGAAATATGCAACCATATGAAATATAAAATTGGCAATGCTTAATTAGTGGATTATGGTTCGCGGACATTTCGAGTGTTAGTCAATATTATCCAAAAAAAAATGCATTTAGGTTCAAATCCTAACCCTAGTAAAAAAAACTTTATATGTACAAAACTAGGAAACTATTGTAATCACACATACGCAACCTATTAAATATCTAGATGATGCATTCCAAGCGATTCCGTATTCACATTCAAGTTCCAAGTTGTTTTTAATTAGTGGGGGAAATACACACCGAGGTTGTATATATCTTGTATCACAATAATATCTGCAACGCATTACAATAATACGCTCTCTTTATGTCTTCAATATCTTGACGATCGAATCCAATTTTCCCTAGACTACGAGGTAAAGTGAATCACGTAAATACGCTAATCCAGTGTTCTCAAGAAACAAATTACAAAATAGTCGACCCAATATTAAGTACTATTGTTCGTTTTTGGCTTCAATCAAATGTCTACAACTGTGTAAAATATCGGGCCAAGAATATTTTTAGAATAGGAAAGACATATTAGCACAGTGTTCCACCTCTGTCTCAGATTAACACACTTTGTTTAAAAAGTGTACCTTAACGGCTCACCACAACATGATTCAAGTCAAATCCAGGAATACTATATGGATCAAAATTAAAATTGCGCTGCTAACCATTGGGATCTTCTGTCTCGTTCCATTCCTACCACTTATCATGCCAATCTACTTATTCCGCTACTTGGTGTCATGTTTCAGTGGCTACTTCCGTCCGGATTTGGGTAAACTGTTGACTCCCTTATCTGCCATATATGGCGCCGACGACATGTACAATAAGCCCAGAAGCTCGATAATAATTTTTCTGACTGTGGAAGGCGAGGTTGACTTATACAAAACACGTCAATACTACATGGAAATGCTATTAGAACGTGACAGCTCAACTGGAAATCTAAAGATGCCCGAAGCTCAACAGTTCGTCACGACATGGATGGGATTCTATTTCTGGAAATGGGACAAAACCTTCCAAATTCAGAACCACATCAAGGAATACGACGGGAACGTAAGCTGCGAGTGCTTGAACCAGGCCAGTTTTCATCAAATCACCAACGAGCTTCTACCTAAACCCTGGATCAAGAACCGGAGCCCTTGGGAACTCAACATAATCCCTAAATGTAGATTCGAGAATGACGCTACACCATGGATTCCCAAGTCACTTCTTATTCTTCGATATCATCACACTGGTGCGGATGGAATGTCCTTTTTAAGATTGCTCGCCAAGAACCGAGCTGGAGTTCCGGCGGACACGCCAATACCAGTTTTTACTCCAAGTAGTAAGTTCCACAGTATTGTGAATGCTCTGACATTCATTTTCCGATTTTCTTACGAAGTCAGCTCCCTAATTGTAACGTCGAGTGATCCCTTCAGTCCTTATCATAAGCACCAAGATGAGCTGTCACGCTGTAACAACTTAGCCACATCTGGGAAGATGCCGTTGAGCAAAATTAAGGAAGTTCGTGATTTCCAGAGAACAAGCTTTGCTGTGGTTGTCATAGCAGCTTATACAGGAGCTCTAAGAGCTCTATTGGTAGAGCATTGGGGAGAAGTTCCAGAATATATAAGTGCAAATATTGCCCTTCCGATGCCCAGAAGTTCGGATAAGCTCAGGAACAATGTGTAAGTTCAGTAAAAACAACAACAATGCAACCAACGGTATTACTTGAATACTATATCGTAAGAACTTTGCGAATATCTACACAATATGAAGTTTCACTAAATGAAGGGGTGCAGAAGCGCAGGCGCGTAGAGGTGTATGGGCTAGAAGGGCGTTGGAGAGCAGTGGCGGTTCTATAAGTCAGCTAAACTCGCTAAAGTTGACCTGGAAGCTTGAAAAGCTGACTTGGTGGCTCTTGATAGCTGACCTGGACAACGAGTATTGGAAAGCCGACTCAGAGTATTACAGAATATGTGTTAAACAAGCATCTAAACCCGTGTGATTTAACTGTCCTACCATTAATTGTAGAGTAGCAAGCGGAGCGTAATATTACAGGCATAACCTGTTGTTAGGCAAAATCATTTAATTCCGAAAATCAATGATATTAAAATCATGATTTTGGTCAACTAAAAGATTTGGATTTTGAAGAAATGACATGATGTTGTATTTAATTTTCAAAAATTAGATAAGATATGTGATTTTGATCTGGAAAATCACGATTTTCAGGTAGATTAGCGATTTTAAATGACGATTTGAAATCAAGATCACGATTTTAGGTAAAAATATTGTTAGTTTTATTTGATGATTTGAGTTTGAAAAGTGATTTGATTTTGATTTTGGCATTCTGAAGGTGAATTGTAGGTGATTTTGGCCAATGATTTTGAAAACCTTTTTCTAATGACTTTGCCCATCCCTGAGTACTACATAGGAAATTTTCTGAAAATTTGAAATTACTATTTTTTGCTGAATTTATGGTAACCGGTCAATTTAGAAAAAGTAACTTGGGCAAAACCATAAATTTCAAGAAATTCTGAAAAAAAGTCACTTGTGCGAAACGTGTTTTTTCTTGTTTTTTCTTGTTTTTTTATGTTTTTAGTTTTGCCGATCTGCAGGTTGAAAATGAGATAAGTATATTCCTGTAGTATGGATTGTTAAGAATAAAATTAATACTCATACCAAGATAATTCAAATAGGATTGGTTCTTCATCATTCTTTTTGGAGAAAAACTATGTTTAGTTCAGTCTGTGTTTTCAGAATTCTATTTCAGAATTTTATTTTACGCATCTAAGTCCCTGATGGACTCCCGAGACTTCAACGCAAGAAATATCGAGACTTGAACCATGTAATAATTAAGCAGAGTGAAAAGTACACTCTTTGCTTAAAGAGACATGCTTTTGGCAAATGGTCAGAAAAAATTGCAAATGGCGTTCCGGACGGTTGAACTTTGATTTGGCACTTCTGACTTACTATGTATTCATAATGCAGTTGATTAGATATTTAGGCATTACGTTTTTTTTTAGAATTTGTTTGACATTTTTGCTCCCCTGTTTGCTTTTTTATTGTGACTCCTTAAAATAAAATGTGGCACTTTTTGCCCAAGTGCAGAGCAAAAAAATTGTAGAAATTTTTGATTTTGCCTAAGTTACTTTTTTCCCGAATTTCTTGAAAATTATGGTTTTGCCCAAGTGACTTTTGCCCAATTTACATGAAATCGTTTTTAGATGACCCAGGAAAAAAACCGCCACTGTTGGAGAGCACAAACTGCGTAATACCCAGGAACTTAGGGTTCGTTCAAGTTTGAGTTCAAGCTCTCGAAGAACCCTCAAGGTAGATGAGACACCCCAGCTAAAAATTATATGTATTTAGTACGACTTACCCAGCTCGAAATTTACGACCAAGACGAGATTTACGGCGTCGTATCTAAGTGTTAATGATAGCTTGTTTGGACAATCAAATATTGGTTTTACAAAGACGTCAGCCGGACGTGCCAAGCGGGTCTCAAATATATGGTCTAATGCGCGTTGCCAAAATACGTCGTTGTGACATCCTAAATGAGTCTTGAGAAATTGGACGCGCAAACGGAAAACCAGGTGTCTGGTGGACGTCGTGAAAACGTCCAAAGCAGACGAATGCATGCAGTAGCCATTCTTAAGCTTCAGTGCTAAGGTAAGCGTGCTACAAGGCAGAGCTACGGAAAAGTACTCTTCCAATTCCATTCACTTCAATCATCAATATTCGTCTTTGAATCATTTAGAGTGAAGTGAAATCTACTGACAAATGTGAATTAAATAGGAAGACACCCTCAAGCACAAGAATCAAGTCATGTGTACAGTCGCTCCAGAGCTTTAGAGTTAAATCACTGGAAACAAATCCAAGTTGTATTTACAGTTTACTTTACATTTCCCAAACAGGAATCCAATTGTAGGGTGAAGCTGACCATTCGCTAATAGTTCAAAATTTTATATTCTAATAAAGAGCAATAAGTTCATTGAGTTTCACTATTGTGTGCGTGCATATTAGAATGTAGGTCACATGTCTCCAAAAAGTAGTAAAGTAGTATTGAATCTGGCATAAAACTCCTGGCATACGACGTAATAACGACTAAACAACGAAGTTCTGAAGCTGGCCTTATCCGGTCATAAAACGGTAACTGTAAGACCACTTTTAGACGGCGTTTCGACCCGAATAAGGCGCACATTCGTTCGTTGTGAAGACGTCTCAAAGCCGTTTGAGGTATTGTAAAGACCCTCCTGAGACCACTGAGCGACGCGACTTTCTCAGCATTATCACGTCTATAAGTCGTATTAAAGACATATAATTTCTAGTTTAGAGAATTGATAATGCTGAGAAGGTCGCGTCGCTCAGTGGTCTCAGGAGGGTCTTTACAATACATCATACGGCTTTAAAAAAGTCTTCGCTACGAACGGATGTCCGCCTTATTCGGGTCAACACGCTGTCTTAATGTGCTCTTACCCTTACCGTTTTATGATCGAATGGAGGCCAGTATCAGATGTTCGTTGTTTAGTCGTAAATACATCGTATGCCAGGAGTTTTATGCCAGGTTCAATACTAATTTACTACTTTTTGGAGGCATGTGACCTACATCCTCATATGCTTGCAGACAATAATGAAACTCAATGAACTTATTGCTCTTTATTAGAATATAAAATTTTGAAATTAACTGAAATTAATTGGTAATTTAATATTTCTCAACGACGTATTTTGGCAACCTGCATGAGACCAGCTATTTGATACTCGCTTGTGACGTCCAACTGACGTCTTTGTAAGCCCAATATTTAATAGTCCAAACAAGCTATCATTAAGACTTTAATACGACGTCGTAAATCTCGTCTTGGTCGTAAATTTCTAGCTGGGTACGTGATTCAAAGCCCTTAGCATCCTCAGAGAGTCGTTGATTGGAAGAATGAGATATGCAAAAGAGCAGTATATTGTATATTCTACCTGCCTATAACAACACACCTCAATCTCATTGATGAAGTAAGGCTTGCTTAGGAAAAACGAACAATGAAAATTCCCAAGGTTTCACATAGCAACACAACACCAAATGTACAAAATATTTAATACATTGATAAGAATAAGTGTAGGAAAATTGAGTAATATCTACTTGCCTTATGGTAGCAGGGTTCATGGTTGGTAAGTATCAACTTGACTTTGCTCATTTTAGGACTGGAGTAATTGCACGCCTTCCTGTTGGTCTTGCTGATCCTGAAATTAGGTTGCGTGCAATCGAAGAAAATCTTTTAGCCCTGAAAAATTCCACGTTGCCTCTATTCATCTATTTCTACTTCAAACTTGTTGGTTCTCTACCCGCGTTCATGACTGGCTCAATTACCAAACACGATGGACCGACGGCGGATCTAACAATCATGCCGTAAGTAAAGCATTCAGTTTTCATTCCAATCTGATTGGCTTTTTTAGAAATTTCAAAATTGCTTCATCAAGTTTCTCAAGTTTGAATTATAGAATTTTTTTTACCGATTTTTTGGAAAGCAAACTGGATTCCATATTATAGTCTATTTATTCTTTAGCCTGCTATTTCAGTGAACTAGGGAAAAATAGCAGCGTTGTGTGTTCTTTTCTTATGGACGGGCGGGCCGAGACCGAGACCTAGGTCTCGTCCACGCCAACCAGGACGTCTCCTGGGGTTGTCCATTTTAGCAACTCCTACGCCTCTTTCAAAGGAATAGGGGGTAGAGAGCAACATTATATTGAATCCCTGTCTTATCAAGAAGGCTAGGATTATATACACTAAAAAACCTCAAAATATGCGAATATATGGACCAAAAACCCCAAAATACCCCCTAATCGGCACTCAAAAAATCTACAAAAATATGCGCATATATGCACTAAAAAATTTACATTCCCATGATACTATCTAGTGCTTGAACAATTGACTGATTCGAATTGATTTGTTGGTGATTGGTTCAATACAAACTGAACAGTCAAGCAGAAAATTAAATTTGAAGCTATTTTTCAGCGTTTGCTAGCATAAATATGCAGTAATATGCAAATATATGCCTAAAATACGAAATATGCATTTATGCCGTATAAACCCTAAATATGCAAAAATATGCAAAATAAAATCTGGTATTTCGGGTCAAACCGACATGAACCGTAGAGATAAGTCAGATTTTACATAAAATGAAGACGCTAAACGCTAAGAATTATTCAACAAATATAACTTACAAAATGTAATAAACAATCCTGCAATCTTTTAGTCTGGTTGTTAGTTTACTGTCAAGGGTTTACCCAAATTCAACATGGTAGTTTCATTTTTAACCGTCAAACCAATAAAAGAATTTTATTGAATCAAAAGTAGAATTGTTGAGATTTGTGTATGGAAAAAACCGGTCAATTTACGGATAGATCGTATAGGTACAAAGAATTTAACAAAATGCAAGATTGATTTACTGGTCAGCCTGGTCAAGAAGTTGACCCTTAGAAAAATATTGTTCGAAATAGTCTACAGAATGTTACCGCGGACTTTCAGGTAAATCGCACGGGCGGTCACGGTCCCAACCGTCTATGTAATGTAGTTTGAAATGTCCTGTTTTTTTTCCTTTTGATGGACCTCATATTGTATATGTTAGGACCAGAGCCCGAAAACGGCCAATGGCCGTTTTGAAGAAACGACCATAGCCCGAAATTATAAATTGAAATTTCATTTCTGCCACCGTTAGGCCTGCTATTCAATTTTAATGAACGTATTTGACCTAATTAACTATAGCACAACATTTTTAATGTAGGTTAGGTTAGGTTTCATGAGTTTTGTGTCAAGGAAAAATCTTCAAAATTTCATAAATAAAATAACCGGTAGCGTTTTAATTAGCAAACCTAACTTATTCATAATACGTCAGTAAGGTGTGTTTAGGTCATGTTAGGTTAGGTTTAAATAGGTTTTGCAAAATTGAAAAGTATTGAAGAACTTTTCGGGCATTGGTCGTTTTCGGGCTCTGGTCCTAACATATACATGTTTTAGTCTACCATAGTGTTGTGAAACTTGTGGTCGTTGGTCCTACGTAAATAGGGAATTGCCTTTTGAAGGAAATTATTGCTCCGAAACCGTGATACATTTTAAGACTCAAAGGCTGAATATTAAAGTCGGGTACAAAAATAAAGTTTTTACCCTGTATTCTGTCCAAAAGTCCCCAATACTACTTTTGGACGACTTTTAGCTTTTTTTCACCTGTATTTTAAGGGATATTCTCCAACATATTTTCTCCAAATATTTATGTGTAAAAGGTTAGAGTTTGAGCTGGAAATGAAGGTCTGACTACGAGATAACCATATGTAGGTACTTTTCATATAGTAATGATGTTATGTTATTATTTAAATTGTAATCTTTATACAATATAGAATGTATAAGCATTACGATATGGCATGTAGCTGGAGCTGGAAACGAGGAAACAAGGAAATATACAATCGTCAAGCTCAAAGAAATGATGCCTCAGTTGACATCGATATTGCGAGTCGAGCAGTTATAGTGTGGACGAACAGAAAAAAACCGAATGTTCACGTTGGACCTAGACTAAATCTGCGGACTAGGCCTAACTGACACTTGGGTGGGTGGGAATAATTTGGGCGGTCGCAAGAACACAGCGAAGTGATTTTTTGCCCTTTTATTAAACCCAATTTAATTCTAGAAATGACAAAATGGGCTTTTTACCCGAAACACAACAGTTGAGCTGTTGCTTGTGAGACTACCTCTTTGATAGTGAAGAAGAAAGAATTGAAGAGAGGATTGAGACATGGCTAATCCATGCTCAGCTGGACAAGAATGATTCACCTGGAAAACACAGGTGGCTCTGAAGGAGCTTAAATTGTTTGTTGACATGAATGAAAAATATTGTAAATAATAACTGTAAATATTGTATATAATTTTGTTAAATATTTTAATTAGTTTTTGAACACCAAATAAACGCCAATGGCATTTCAAGTTTTGATACTCAGCGATAGTGGTGATTCAGACAGTGGTGAAGAGATAGAACCTGTCATTCTACGTCGAAGAGGGCCAGGAATCAATTGCGTACCCTGCTACAACCCTCCAGAGTACTACACTCCAGAATTTTCTACTATGTGGTTTCTGATTTCAATATTCTCTTAATCATCAATACCTGCGTCAACGAGAACGACGAAACTGGAAGACTTAGGACGCATTTAAAAGATATCAGACGAAATTTTGGTTGGTCATAATGAAGGATGACTGGCGAGCAGCGTCATGTTCTTGTTTAAAAAAAATTGAAAAAATTTATCTGCAAACACGTTTTAAGAATTGCGGATATAGAAAAATTCTACGCTATTCGTGACGAAGCAAAAACTATTCCTCTGAATGCCAAACGTCAACGTGGAAGGCCAGCTAAAGCTAAAAAGCTCTAATTGTTCAGTAGCAACTTCCACGTTGCAAGATTTGTATATGATGTAATATTATGTGAGACGAATAAATGACACCTTTGTTGTACATATTATGCTTCGATGATGCAAGAATATTAAATAATTTACCTCGTAGTCAGACCTTCATTTCCAGCTCAAATTCTAACCTTTTATACATAGTTGTTTGGTAAAAATATGTTGGAAAATATTTCTTAAAATACAGGTGAAAAAAAGCTAAAAGTTGTCCAAAAGTAGTATTGGGGACCTTTGGACAGAAAACAGGTGAAAAACGTGACTTTTTGGTGACTTTTATATCATAGCCATAGATTTTATTTAATTGAATTAAACATTATCTTCATCTAATTTCTACACAGCGGCCCTAACGAAGAAGTAGTTGTGTTGGGACTACCCATTATCGGCTGGACGTTTCACGTGGGATATAATCCAGGAAATATAGGTTAGTACAGCAATGTTCATTACTGTGTATGGAACAGCTGGTCTAATCTTGCTTCGAGCGCTTAAATGACTCTCAATTTGTGACTAGACTTTATTTACCGTCTCGTCGGAGCTCGATTCTGAGCACTTGGCGGCATAGTGAAATATGGCTAGCTGAAATGAGCCCTAAATTCCATCCATCAATTGTGGGCTCACTTCCAGCAGCGAATACTTGTGCAAATTTTTATTTTCAACATGAAATAGATAGCTGAGAAAACCGAGCTGGTGAAAGTTGACCGTTGAGCGGTGCGATGTTGCCAAGTTGTGAGGGTCAAACCAATCAAACTCGGAGAGGAGGGGTAGAGAATATTTCGAAGCATTTCATTGTTAAGAAAATAAAGCAAGGAATGTTTGATCCTTAGATGCTGTGACCCGAAAATAGATTTTAAAAATGGCGAAATCTCATTTTTTGCCGAAATCCGGAATTTGTGAAGGATGACGGATGACAGGATCATTTTATACAAACATATCAAACCGATAAACAAAAATGAGTTTAAACCGAGTGACTGATTGCATGTCATGAACTTGAACTCAGTGACCCCGAATTGAAAAAGAAAAATGAGAAACTACAACTGACGAGTGATGAATGAAATATATCGGGAATGAATAGCTGTTAAAAACATAATTATATAATTTCGCGGGTTGAAATTAGAAATAATATCAATGTGAAAATGAGATTCTAGCGGACTCAGCAAGATGTGAGAAAAAAATAATGGAACACGTTTGAGTTAAAGTTAGCAAATTGTAAAAGTTAGAAGTTGAGAGAGTCATGTGATGGTAGTGGGTTTAAGTAGAAAATAGGAAAGCAGAATATGTCACGGATAGAGAAGGGATGCAAAACATATGGAATGTCACTGGTTTAAACGAAGATATAATATATATATATATATAATATATAATATATAATATATAATAAGAAGAGGTCATGGAACGAGATTAATTTGAAAACACATTAGAAATAGTAGAAAACATGTCAGCTTCGAACAAGAAATGAGTAGCAGCGCATAATAAACAGAAGCCAAGCCAGTACAAAATATAATGTTCAGAATTTTTCCCAATTCAGAGCATATCCACTTATGGTTTGACCGCTCCCAACTTGGCAACGTCGCATCACTCAAGGACCAAATTTCCATGCTTGCTTTTCTCAACAATGAAATGTCTCGAAATATTCTTTATCCCTCCTTTCCTTTCCGAGTTTGATTTTCCAATGTCGGGTTTGATCCCCTGCAACTCGGCAACGTCGCATCGTTCAAGGGGTAAATTTTGCCTGCATACTTTCCTTAAGTATAAATGTCTCGAAATATTCCCCATCCCTCCTTTCCGAGTTTAAATTTCCGATATCGGGTGTGACATCCACAACTTGGCAACATCCTCAAAAGTCAACTTTCAACTGCGCGGATTCCTCAGGTCATGTTGAAAATATACATTTGCACCGGTATTCACTGTTGGAAGTGAGCCCCAATTGAGGTATGGAGTTGAGGGCTCACTTCAGCTAGCCATATTCCACTATGCCGCCAAGTGCTCAGAATCGAGCTCCGGCGAGACGGTGGATAACGTCTTGTCAATTTGTGGGTTGCAATTTGCTTACTTTCTAAGTGAAGTATCTGTTACACCGCTGGCCCAGAAATTTTGAATTTTCTGTTTATGTCCTTACCTTGCTAATAGTAAATAAAATAGACCCTTGTAAGGGATAGAAGGTGATGCACAGATTATTCGCAATGATTTATTAATATATCTAATAATTTAGTAAATCTAATAAAAATAAATTTATTAAATCTTCCCCTTTTAGCTGTCTTTACCAACCAATAACAGTACTTGCTCGTCATTCATTTATCAACAGAAAATTAGAACAAGACCTTTGCAATTTGCTCTCCGGGCCAAATTATAGTAGCGCTTACTATACGATAAAAGATTAATTTAAAAATCGAAACGGATCGACACTTAGAGCACGTTTATAGCCAATAATTGCATTTGAAATTTGCTGTCCGTACCAACTCACGCCTCTCGCCTTCCTTTTTAACTTTTTATCAAACAACAATTTGATCAGGAGTGCTAACCTATAGCAGCGCATGACTTAACATGGGCAATTTGTCGTCTGCCTCAACTCAACCCACAGAACGTTCTTTAAAAACTGTCCATCATCAAAGAAATTAGTGAGAAGACTTTTCCGGTATTTGTAATTCAATAAAATTTGTAATTTGTTGTCCGTCTCAACTCAAACTGCTTAACGTTCTTTGAAAACTGTTTCTCAACAAAAGAGGAAATCACCTTATTCCCACTTATTCTGTTGGCTGTTCAATATTTAAATCAACCAATGAGATTCTAGATTCGCGTGCGCGACAATGACGAACGCCTAGTACGATAGCAGATAAGTTTAAATATTAACAACTGTATTAACATGATGCATGATCAAAAATTCACATATCTTCTTTATGGTCTGATTGCCTAAAGTAAAGTGATATAAATCAAAATGAATTTTTTAGGACCACTGTGCTCATTTGTGCCTTACGCCTACTCCTAGCTACACAAGTATAGTCCTAAGTCATATTAGACAGGTTAACAATTAATTTGTAAATCTACGGTAACTATAATTGCTAAAGTCAATATATGTAGTATCGTATACTCGTATTTTCAGGGATGGGGATGGGATGTCTGAGCTACAATGGCAACATTCAATTTACTGTCGCAATTGACGAAACAATTTTATCCAATTCGGAATGGAGCATGGACAAATTTATGGATAACATGATTGAGGAATTGGATATTCTCAAGCATAACAAGACGGTTTAGTACCAACCAAAAGCTAACAGGTCGTTACATACGACGATGGGACTCTTCATCTTCATTGTGCTTACTAGTTATGTGTATCAGTATCTATAAAATTCTCTTTCTTCTTTTTATGCGTATCCGTCTGTCTGTCACCTGTCACACGACCCCTTTTCCGACAATAGCCAAGAACCTCATTCTACACAGACTCTACGCATTCATGGATACAGAATGGTAGCGCTGATATTACAGAGTAGGTCCTACAGGGTGATCGTCTAAAAGTTTGAAATTCTTCCGCCTGAGGCGGGAATCGCGAACTCGGAAAAGTGCGCGAGATCCCGCCGATTGCGCAGTTACTGGGGCAACTTGAAACCTTTGACGCCCTGCTGTGCGAACTTCGGCGGGTTCGCCTTTCCCGCCGCAGGCGTATGAATTTAAAATTTTTAGACAAATCACCCTGTAGATAGGCTGACGCGAAGCCAAATGTGCTGACGTTTTTTTTTCGGCTTGTTGATTAGGGCCCACCTCGGCTCACCTCCCTTCTTTTAACGGCAGTCTTCAACAAGGAGCACTGTATGCATTTACCTACACACACAACCAACAATATTGAGCGGCAGGGGCCGTCGATTAAATTGAAACAACAATGCGCGAGGTTGAGGTTAATATAAAACGTCGAGACATTTTTCGTAGCGTGCCTTTCCGTTGAAAGAATTTTTTAATTTTCAAAATTGTTCAATTAGTTATATGGTGAAACCTGACTTGACTATAAAATTTAACCTTTAACCAAAAAAATAAAATCCCGATTGCCTGCAGAAGCCTACAAGTCACACTAGTAGTTGTGCGGCTGTTTTGCATTCTACAATACCAAATGCGGCATGAACCATTCGACTTTATCAGCGGCCACCAACCGCACTTTCAAACCTCACAGTGGCTAATTAAGTTAGTAAATAAATTCAATACACAAATATATTGAGATGCGCATTTCTTCTTGTTGAAAATTAAACCAAAATGGCGTTGAGTTTTACCTGCATCTATGAGTTAGTACTACTGTAGTACAAACAAGAAACACTACATTGAAAACAAATTTTTTTGCATTACCAAAAAAACGGTGATTCTACGAGAGTGGTACTAATAATCTGTACAATTTCTATAGCGGTCAATTAGGCAAAACTAAATGGATTGAGTGGATTGGGCTGCAAATTTCATTACAATATCGCATATGGTATTCCCGTCGAGTCGTGAATGAGCTACAGTCACCGAACCATCGTGCCAGCAACTGCGTCATGATCCGTACCAGTATTCATGCCTTCAATTTGCTGTCTTGATAGCATTACTACGTGCGGTCAGACCTCTTATTAGTCAAAGTTTGTATGAAACAAGATTCACAAGATTCGAATCTAGGCGTAGGCGAGAGAAGCATGCCATGAGATCCCTAATGAAATTGTCTTCAATTTAGTGTACCACACGACTAAGAACGCCTTATAAATATATGGAATTTAAAGCCGGAAATAGATTGTCTGGCACCCTGTACATCCAATCATAGTCTACTGTTAATCTTGTTGCTGCCGACTCCGGACTAGCTTGAGTTACAATTTCTGATTAGTAAGTTTTAATTTCTCACTCTGAATTTTTAATTAACATTTCACATTTTTGATTTCCATTTCACAGTTTAAATTTCCATTTTCCATTTTTGATTTTGATTTTCTAATTTTCCATGTTAATTTGTAATTTTGGACTTCCGAGTACTTTCTGGTTTTACTTTCTAATTTTTGATTTGTAATTTCTTTTCCTTTTTTTTACAATCCTTTATTCAGGCTTCCACAATAAAAATCCCATTACACGTATATAGAATGTTTATAAAAGGAATATTTCGTTAAATTTTGCAGTAGGGGGAATTGTTGCTAAAATACTAGTGGCATTACCCCGCTGAATTGCTATACTAATTCTTTGGGTCAGGAACGACTTGGATCGGGGCTCTCCAGAAGAAGCGTGGAGACGGCGCCAATTAATTTAATTATTAATTAACAATTAAACATTAACTTTTAATTTTTGATTTTGGAATTCTTCTATTTGATAGTTTAGATAACGTTATATAGTATAGAAGCTACTTATTTGAATGTGGGGTTTGCTTTTGTTGTGGATGAATGATAAATGGACTTTGTATGGGATATAGTCTGGTTGAAAGCTATAGGTTAACGGGGATTAGTATAGCACAATACTAAACTGAATGCGTTTCCCTCGTGTTATGAATGAATGAATTTGTTTCCTGCTGTGTTAGAAATAGGTATAGCTAAGGTACTGATAAGAATGAATGAGCTTTTCCTTTGTTCAGAATGAATGAAGTTCATGTTGTTATAGTTTAAGCATTAGCTATAGTTGAAGGAGGAGTGGGGTAGAAGGTACAAGTACGTGTGCGTTTGCACTTTTGAGTTCAGTTGCGTAAGAGACTCCGACCGAGACAGTCGCGTGTAGACTTGCTCCTCTGCTTCAAGTTGAAGTAAAATGATTTGTGTTCTTCAGTGACAAATTAGATTTCTGATAAAATTTATAATTTGTGATTTTTGACTTTGAGTTGATTAAATTTCTAATTTCTAAGTTTGATTTCGGATTTTTAATTTTGATTTCGGATTTCGGATTTTGAGTTTTGATTTCGGATTAGTGAGTTCCATTTTGTTGGTCTCCAGGAATTATAGTCAGTTAGGGTTCAGTCACATAACCCTAGACATTTCAGTATCACCGGCCTCATCATCCGTTCATCCGACAACTTGTGGTTCTCTAAAACCCTAAAATAGAGTGGTCCTTCAACAACAGTTATCTAGACTTTGATTCAAGGCAAATTTGCATATCATCGTTCCAGCAGTGGACACTGGTGGCGTATCCGCGTGCATCAGCAGGTCTAGCAGATAGTGCTAATTTGAATTTTCAACGAGAGTGCTCCGTCGGCGTCAGGACCAGCGTGATCCCTGACTAACCCAATGAGATTGTAAAGTCGTTAACGAATTAGTGGTTTCGGCCGTAACAATACTTTTTTCGGTTATCTAACAGTAATACCGCCTTAAGAAAAGCCGCACTAATTCAACTCAGTTTTTCCGTAGTCTCATCTCAGTATTACTCACACTTTACACAAAACACAAAGCTGAGACTCATTCCGCCGTATCGTGAATTTCAAATGGAGACAAAGTTCTAGCCGCTGCATTTTCAACAATAATTTGTTGTTATAAGTACTACAGAATCACCTGGCACATTCCTATTTCGTATTATAGCCGATTCATAAAAAAGGTCCTAAAGATTTGAATATCAAAAAGATAATTAATTGTTATAACGTACTTTTAGTTCAGCCCTGACAAATTATCTGACTAATATTCTATGGAATGCTAGAAGACGATGATGCGTAGTGGGAACTCAAACCAACGTCATTCGGATCAGCAAATAATAAGGTTAACCCGAGTTTGACTAATCTACTCGATGTAGTAACGGTTTAGAGTGAACCGGATTGCTAAGTGTTCGCTTATTAAACTTGTGGTTTTGCTTTCAGTTTCTTATATTATTCGATACAATTAAAATATATTTTAAATTTTGGGAATGTTCAAATTCTGTTACATTGGGTTAGCGGTTTTCTTGATTCCAGTGCCGTTGTCGTTGCAGATTGCTGGTGCAACATTGGGTATGCATATATTCTTCTTCAATGGATTGAATTTGACTAATGTCCCTATAGTTTGAAGTAAACGCAATAATGATCTTCTTCAATCGGTTTAAACAAAGTGATAAGTTGAGAACCTAATCTAATTGGATATACTTTAAATAGAAAATTTACCAAAACAATCGTTTTTTGGCTCTGAATGTATTACTTTTTAAAAGAACGAAGATACGTCGTATGTATTTTGTAATTTGTTATTTTTAAAGTGTCGGACGATAGGACAATCACCGGAAGCGAAAATTATGTAGTACCTTTAGACGACATGAGATTCTCAGCACCAAATATCAGATCGCGGTCCAGAAATGGGATAATTTACCGTGTAGCTCGATGGCTCATACTACGACCTCAAAACAATATATTATAAATTATTGGATTAGTATGTCTTTGTATTTCCAAAATTTATCCTAGCCGCTGCAGAAATGTACATCATACAACGTGGAATCGCGGACATCACATAAAAACCTGTATCACTTTCAAACTAAGGACCAATGAACCTAGTTACGTTCCGTTAGGCGAGGTGCGCCTGGTTCAGGATGTTGGCCATACGTTGGCCGGACTGGCGGAGCTCAAATTCTGAATCTTCAAGGCTCCACTCCAACCAATGGAGCAACATGCAATTGTTCCACGTACTGTGCCCCACGAATTCATTCATGCCATTGGTTATTATCACAAACAGTCCCGACCGGATCGAGATGACTTCATCATAATTAAATGGGATAACGTGCAGCCAAGTAATTTCAGCTAACTATTAGAATTCTATAGTATTAATTTTGAAATATATTTTCATTTGTTCATGATACAAGTTTGACTTCAACAAGTACGGCACAAACTACGTGAGCACATTCAATGTCCCATACGATGACCACAGCATAATGCAGTACCGTGCCAATTCATTTGCGATTAATCCAAGGCTCCCAATCCCAACGATGTTAGCTAAGCGACCAACGTCGCTCTTAGAGGTGAAACTGTCCTTTTGATGTGATGAAACTGAATAACATGTACATAGGCATTTGTCCGTCAACTCGTACTCCCAAATAAATTTCAGATGTTTACTCAATCATTTTTCTAAGTTATAGTCTGAATTCATATTTTAGAAAGCAAGGCATGCACGCAGATTAGCTTTCCAAATACATTGTATCACTATTCATAATTTATTACCAATAAATCCACAAAATTCAGTTATTCTTTTTTTTAAATTAGGTTTTCGGGTTTCGAATAGTGCTCATAGGTACATTAGTCGGTTCAATTGCTGGCTGCACCTGCGATGGAAGCTTGCACTTTGCTATTGGCTCTAAAAGTTTCCAGCCAGATTTATATTGGGTGATCTCGCCACTTGAATATAAAAATAGAAAGTGAGCTCGTCTCACATTCAGGGAAGGTAATCCGATAAAAAATATGAACAATCAATTTTGGGATTTACCTCTGTCTGTGTCAAACACCTTGTAAGGATGTATTGAGGCGGGTAAGCCTGGGAGTTGGATATCTAGGAAAGGAATCTTCTTTTCCAGATGTTTCGCTCCAATATTGACAAGTACTACTAACAAAACCATTATCGTGATCAATATTTGGTTTGCTTTCATTTTGACTGAAATAGAATATTAGGTTCTAAAATTCAATACGAGCGTGGAACTGTAACCAATTTAATGAGAATCGAGTTTATATATACTACTTGCTTTTTGTTTAGGAAGTATGCATTTATTTGTACTGCTGTACTGCTGTATGTACAGTATGTACACGATATAATTAGATTACCATTACCATATTTTCGGAATGTCATTTAGGAAGGAATATCCCAGCCTTCCTCTGAAGTAATGATAATTAGTCCCTTAGTAGACGTATTTCACAGTCACATACGTCATTCGTGATGCAGCTAATTCTTAAAAATATTTTACCTATCAAAATCCTCGTGTTTTTTTTTGCATCAGTCGAACTTGTGTTCGTCGTTCGAATTATGTTTAAAACAAAATAAAATGAAGCTCTATTAATATCCACGTAGTCTGACTACTGTGTGTTGTTTGTATGTATTTATGCATGTCTCTCTCCTAGGTTCAACGCCCAGATTGTTTACCGTTCATCTGATAAACATGGCTGGAAGCTGGAGCGCTTAGCTTTTGTCATGCCAATAATATGCGGCTTAACTGCTCGAAGCTATTGTATTTCTTTAAGCTGCTAAGGTGAATCTATGTATTTTGCATTTGTGTGCGTATAGTGTGTGTATGCACAAGATGCATTACATTAGTTGCGCCAACTATCATTTGAAACAAGACGTCCCATCTCAGCTCCAGTGCAACGGCATGGAGATTCCACCTACCTGCTTCAGTCCCTACCAGCCGACCCCGGCTCACAGCAGAACCATCTACTCAAGTAAGCTTGTGTCTGTGTCCCATTCCTGGACAGAATACACAGAACACAAAACCCAGAAGACGACGCGTCTTCTCCCCACTTGGTGACAGACTACAGAGCGTGAAGCTCCCGTCCCCAAACAGTTCCCAATTAGGCACAATTACTTTATCCATTAGTATTACTAGTAATTGTAATAAACACTACCCTCGAACATAACCAAGTGCGCCCAGTCTACGCTGTGTTGTTATTGTTCCTGCCACGCACCGTACGC
>JAQFXZ010000200.1:0-25916 GCA_034694025.1 Ceratophysella scotica | reverse complement strand
TAACTGGTATGCAAGCAGACAGGCAAAGAGCATGGGTGACGTATTGATGACGAGGGAGCAACTTCACTGAGCTCTCTACACTTCATCTCTAAAATAATAATATATATCTTATCCACCCGAATGGCATACTGTATAGATGTACACAGGGGCAAAAGAGCAGGCATAAGAGGGAGGATATAGAGGATGGATATATGTATAGCCATCCTCTCATGCATGCTCTATTACATATATATCCTTCCTTCCTCTCATGCCTGCTCTTTTGCCCCTGTGCACATCTATACTGTAACCGAACTGTAACTGTACTACCTTATAAGTTACTACTACCATCTCATTAGTTAGACTTATGGCTTATGGTGGCAGTGGAACCGAGTAAAGAAGATGCAAAATGGAATGCAAATGAAATTATTGTTTTTCCTAACAATTAGTATCTAGTAGAGATACTGCATCTTCAGATACGTATCCTCAAGATCAAAAGCATCTTTGCATGTATCTTGTATCCTGCCACCATGAAAGTATATCTTGTACTTGTATGTATCTTGGACTTGGACGCAATTCGAATTTGAAACATAAATTGATATTTTGAGTAGGTATCTTCAGTACTTTGTATGTCGTATCTTAGCTTAGTGCTGTATCTTCAAGGCAAAAAGTATCTTGTACTTTGTATCTTTGCATGTTAACGAAACGTGGATCTGAAATACTCGTATCTCGTATCTCTATATCTTGAGCATGCAGCATGCTTGAGCTTAATTTTTGCTACTGAAGCATTTTCGTGTATCTTGCCCAGCACTGACCAGCTCTGAACTCACCTCTAACGTCAGCTTAAAATATTTAGTAGGTAACTAACTATGTAGATTCCAGGGTATATTCTAAAAGCTCAAAATCTAATTGCCTGTAATTCATAAAACCTACATACGAGGGCGGTCTAAAGTATATTGAGCCTTTTGTATTGGGGCATGTTGAAGCATATATCTCAGGGTGGCATTCGAATGCCCATTCATATTTAGGGCATAGTGCAAAATTTCAGTTTCATATTCCAACTCGTGGTTGAGTTACAAAACTTTGTTTGTGAAAAACTGGAGGTAGTCATGGGAACCTCAAAATTTGAGTACAGGGTCGTCATGAAGTTCCTAGCTCAGAAGGGCTGTTCGTCAAGTGACATCCATGCAATATTGGTCAAGTGTTGGGGTAGTAATTGCTCCTTCTAACAGAACAGTTGAGAGACGGATTCGCATTTTCACGCGCGGCAGGACCAGCCTCAAAGATGACCCGGGCCCATGCCGCCCGAAGTCCGCCACTGATTCAAACACCATCGCAAAAGTCCAACAACTTGTAAATACAGACCGAAGACTAAAATTGCATGAAATTGCTAATGAGTTGGGCATTTCAAAAAGCAGCATCCGAAACATTCTAACTCGCGACTTGGGTATGAGAAAAATCAGTGCACGTTGGGCTCCCAAAATTTTAACTCTTTCGGTAAACCCCTCCGGGTCCATTACTGTCAAGAGAAATTGGACTTCAGCTAGGGTGCGGAAAACTTCTTTTCTACTCTAATCACAGGGGATGAGACCTGGTGTTACTACTATGACCCAGAAACGAAGGTCCAGTCAAAAAATGGTAACACAAGGGTTCGCCAGCGCCAGTGAAGGAAAAGCGTGAACAGTCGGCTGGTAAAGTTATGGCTACCGTTTTCAGGGACTGTAAAGGAATTGTTCATCTAGAATATATGCCCAAAAGAAGCACAATCAATGGTCATAGTTATGCTAGAACCCTGACGAATTTGGAATTTGGAATTTGGAAGAAGCTATTCGTCAGAAGCGTCCAAAACTCAGAAGCAAAAAAATCCGGATTTTTTAGGCAAATTTTCGGTCGCACACCTCTCATGTTGCTAGGGCTGCCCTACACGTGTGCGAGTTTGAAGAATTGTTTCATCCGGCCTACAGTCCTGACCTGGCACCCAGTGATTACTGCCAATTTCCCAATTTGATGAAACACCTCAAGGGAATTTGCTATGCCGACGACAACGCCGTGGAAGAGGCGGTTTTTGAGTAATTCGAAGGCTTTCCAAAACAATTTTTTAAACCGGCAAAGAATCAGTTAAATCGAAGTGGGACAAGTGCGTAAATCTTCTTGGTAACTATATTGAAAATTAATAAAATCAGTAAGTCATTTTGTCTAACGCAAATACAAAAGGTTCAACTTTAGACCGCCCTCGTATATCTATCTGAAAATCCTAGAAAACAAAAAACTTGAAGCAATATTACTAGTAAATTCGTACACAAAATTTCGAAATATATGCAATACCTGAGGGGTGGAATCTAATCAGAGTTACGTGCTTACATAATTCAGAATTCAGTTGATCTGCATTACAGTATGATTTGGATTTGGAATGGTATTTATTGTGTAGTTTCTATTTGTATACAATATAAGTAGTAAAGCTCAATCGCTGCATTTGAAGCTGGAAGCTGAGCGATAGCTGGCTGAACTTCTTTTGCATTTTATAAAATACTAGCCGGTTTTTCGGCTGCGCCTCTTTCTACACAAACGCGATTTTAGTATTAGCAACAAAAGTACGCGTTCAGAAAGAATGAACGAATGTCTATTCAGGAATTATTTATTGTTGTTGTGATTAGTGTGAGTGTGAATTGGAGAGTACTACTGAGATAATGAGTTCATGTTGTCAAGCAGCACGTTGTTGACATACTTGTTTATTTTTTCGTTGCTTAGCCGTTTTTTGCAAAAGTGCAAGAAAATGACGTGCGACCCGTTCAGTATCACCCCGTGACCCCACCGACCTCAAGTTAGAACTTGTCTTTACTTGAAAATAGAAGAGCTTATGTTGAAAATTAAAGGTCAATCGGTTGAGTATTAGTCGATCTATCGCGCCGTATCGTGAGTCGTGATCACTGGGACGATACCTCAAAGTCAGCAGTTATTTTATCAAGGTTTATTAGAGCACCCTGCAATAAATTAAGAATAATGGACAAGAAATAGTAGATAATAGTCTCGAACTTCTTATTCTCCACACAGTACGCACACGTACACATGAAAGGTAAATTTGTATCAAGAGTTCCATAATCCACATTCGTTCATATCGGTGGTCAAAATGAAGAAACGACCGTTCTGAGATACGAAAAGAGGCACAAACGTTCTATTCAGGTGCGGTCGGCTAGGTTAGTTATTGGAAATCCACTATTGGACCAAGGGGAATACAGAAAAATAGAATAGAACTGCGAGTAGTCTTGAAGCCATGTTGTTCCAAGTCGATAGTTTCAGCAATTGGTTTTCTAATTTAGCGAAGAATGATACTTTCTCCAAAAACCATTGGGAAAGTTTCTCTTCACATTTATGTACAAAACTCTGGTACTCCTCCAACTCGTTCATGATAGATAGTTGAAGTCACTACTGGACAGCAAAGCCTAAGAAGGTTCCAGTCCAGTGTCTCTACATAACGCAACACGTGAGACGGCATGTTCCGAGGCCTCGGATTTGAGTTGGTTTCTATTGGTCTTAAGTTGCTGCTACGGGAGTGAAAGTGCTCTGAAGATCGGATGGGCCGCATGATGATTGTCCGTCCCAAGAAGGTACGTGGGACTGGGCAAGAAGGGAAAGATGGTTTGAGTGGAGATGGTACAGCTTTTTTATGTAGAAGAAAAGAAGTGGTAGGAGCGACCAAGTGAGAAAAGAGGAAGACGAGAATTCCTTTGATCTTGATGCTGAGGAGCGAAAGGAGAGGCAGGAATTCAATTAAAGAGCATCAAAGTGAGCTTTTTGCATGAGCGAAGACGTGAGGTGTGCGAGAGACAGGGAACCATATTGGCTTGTCAGCTTCTTCTGTCCCACCATGCTAGCTCCGAATCGGCCAAAAGAACAATCCCAGCACTCCAACCAGCCCCATTTGCCTCCAGACCATTTACAGGGAAATGTGAGCGAGAATTTTTGTTAGATCTTACGGAAATAACATTTGTTATTCCGATCCTGGAGAGGAACAAAGTGTCGGATCAAATCAACGAGAAAATATTTCCGCGAAAGCGAGTGAGCGGAGAAAATCAGTCGTCCGCTCCAGTTCTGCGTCAATCTCCTATCTTCCTAATAGAATACCGCATGCACCACCGACTTCAACCAAATGCGACTAGAGGAATATTCACAAAACGTGCTCGCATAGTTCGAATATTCCTTTTCTCATACAATGACATTGCAAAGTACTACAGACACTGACAACAAAAGTATTGAAGGTTGGACGGGAGGAGTTCTTAGGAGAAATTGTAACAGCTCCGAAACTGTTTCTATTGTCCAGAAACCCGTTGGGCCGTGGAATGAAAGATGGAAAACCAATTCTAAATTTCAAAGCCAACAGATAATGTAAAGGTTGGAGGGAATATGCCTCATTCCATCTGGCCCGAAAATTCGTTGTAAATTGTTAAACGAATTTGGGTGAAATAGAAAAAGTAGGCCTGGAGCGGATTCCAGATTCCTGCTGATCCGCTTTTGGATAAGTGGAGCTTCCAATCCTGCCACCCACACAGCCCGCGTTCCGTTCCCGATGAGATGACATACTCTGGTGGGGAAAGGCCGAGCTAATTGTGCGGAAAGGAAGGTTGGGAGTGAATTTAAAACTCGCCTAATTGAGTGGAGTGAGTCAAAGGGAAGGAGATTAGGCGTGAAGTGAAGAACAAAGGGCTCATCATGGCTAATTTATCCGATTTCCTCCTGTCTGTGGGAAGAGGGCTCTAGTCCTTCTTCCATGGGCCTCACTACTGGCAAGATCAATCAACAAGTGGGTATTCCTCCAGAAGAAGAGTCCCTCGGGAGCTGCACAAGACATTACCCAGGAATCTCTGCCCTCTCCGGCTTCCCATAATGCACTCAATCTTCCCCTGCTCCTCACTCATACGCTTCTCGAATCCATAAAACGAACTTTCTCTTTTTGACGAAAGTTTCCATTCTTAGCCATAATTCCCTCTTTCACACATTTTCATCCTTAGTGCATGAGCCGGGTCAATCATCATATGGTGTACTCTTGGAACCTTCTGCCAACCTGTAGGGAGAACCTAGTACAGTGCGGTAGATTATGCCGTAGTTGAGCGGTGACAATTGGATGCAAACAATAGAGCTAGAAACGTACAAATTAATTAAGTTTTTAGTCCTGATAGCAAATCTGGGTCAAATTACACCAAATCCCTTGCCTGCGGCGTTGCCTCCGCGTTCTATTTCTATTTTGTCATTAATTAGGTTAGGTATTTCGGAGCGCCGCAGAATTGAATTATTGCGATATATTGTAGGCTTGAACCAAATCTAAGGTAACCTAGCCCAGGATAACCTAACCTAGTCCAAGATAACTTAATCTAGCATAACTTGAATGAAATCACAATATATTTGAGGCAACAATGAAAGTGCTGATAGATGGAGACGACGGTCGTACAGGTGGCATCAGGCCACAACGCTGGGAAGCAACGCTGAAGGCGACATAGCATGGGGGTAGACGGAACTTTTGGCAAAATAACCTTAGGCAAACCTTAAATTTGGAGCACTTGTGACTTTAGGCAAATGTGATTTGAACATTAGGCAAAATGTATTTGAACCTTAGGCAAATGCATGAATTTATGTATATTCATGGGATAAATGGAAAGGAAATGGAATGGGAAGGAAAAAGTCGCTGAGAAGTGGAAAATGATACTATGCAAACGAGACCTTTTAGACTTTTTCCACAACAAAGCCCAAGCTAACCTGCAGAAGAAGCACATCGCATCGAACGTTCACTTTTGTCATAAAAAAGTGTTTTACGTGACTTTTAGTATAGTCTGCATCTAGAAGTCGTACTGTCGCATCGGTTTACCGTTCTCTATGCCTATACTATTATGGCGTCGTGTTTTGTGAAGTAAAGTACACTAGTAAAATTCAAAAAAATAAATATAGAAACTTCAACTCACGACTGATGGCTCAGCGTGATATTTATAAGTCTAATTTTAAGTTAGTTACATTCAAGAATTTGATCACCCGAATTACGCTGTCTGTCCTGCATTTTTGATCATGTTTTAGACTGTTCTCTTTTAAAACCGTTTTAATGTCTGATAAATGCTAAATTTTGTTAGTGAATAAAACAATTTGCCTAAGGTTCGAATATATTTTGCCAAAGGTTCTGCGCACCAAAAAACTCATTTGCCTAAGGTTCAATTTTTGCATTTGCCTAAGGTTCTTTTGCCTAATGTTCAGGGAATCAGCATGGGGTCTATCTCAGTTAAAATTGAAAATAAGAAAGTACACCTTGTGTTCTATTATTTTTATTGTTGAAATTGAAATGTATAGAGTATTTGCGCTGATAGCTCAGCAATTGAAAATTTGTAGTAGTGCTTTCCGACACAATTGCTGTCGCTCGATTGTCGCCTCAAGTGTCCAGTGAAATTCTCTCCACCGGAATGGGTGGCTTATCTTGTGAATTATTTGTAACGGGATTCGTCAGAATGGTTCCAACTCATAAGAGAAGCCTTGATAGCCATCCCTTTTCCTTTTCGGAAGAGTCTCCCAAAAGTCCTGTCTTCCGCCTCTAAGACGTTTCTGTTCTTCATGGTTCCGTAATAGGAAGAGAGATCGGGATCGGAATTCTGGGCATATCTGGAGAAGTGGATCTATTTTCTATTGGGAATACCTGGTGAGAGCCCAGCAGTCGGCGCACGTCAACCCGCGCTTTCTCTCTTCCCCGCACACTTGACTCTCACCAAAATCACTATTTTCACTCAACAGCCTTTCACTCAAGCTTCCCAGGCCACACTCACTCTGAACCCGTGCTCCTTCTGACTTTCTCCTTGGATTTCTACAGGCCCGCGTATATAACTCGGCCTCGTCTCTCCTGTTGAGTTCAGTCCAGTCCGAACCTTCCCTCCGAACCAGGCCCTTCACTTCTGCCCCTCCACGTCCCCTTCCAACAGGTAAATATTGACCAATACCACGCTCTCCCCTCATGCATGCCCATGCTAATCCTACCAATACACACGCTTTCTCACATCAGTTCCGAGTTCGTAGCGTTGGAACAAAAAAAAAACGTTTTTCCTCCATTTGACCGCTTCATCTGCAATTTTGTCACCGAAAAAGCCAAAAATCTCCTATTCTGAAAATTGGAAAGGAATTAGTGCTTTCAAGCGTTTAATCTGTCCCAAACTCGTGTAATTACTTATGCAGATTCCAGCAGCGCGCGTGGCTGAGCTCCGAAACAGTAAATTTCTAAGTAGCTATGCTGATACTGCAACTAGCATTAAGTGAGCATTTGTTTCTGTATATGCACTGCAACATCAGCTCAATAATCTTGTCAACAGTAACGTAATTATGACCCATTTTTAAGTTGAAATCCAAATTATTTTACATATGACCTGGATTCAGAATGTGCGGTTGAAAAATTGTAGGTCGATTGACATTGCTGTAGCTCCGCGAAAGGCAAACAATGTAACCCATGCACTTAATGCTCGAAGTACAACTTGCTAATATTGAAGCTAATTAGCAGCAAAACTTATATTCAATACTCAACTTGCATGTCTCTAATTTAATTAGTCAATTTTAATATATTTTTGCTTTCCTCTGGAAGATGGACTGAGACGCTGCAACAAAGGGTAAGTATTAATATTGAATCAGCTTCTCATGAGTGTTCGTGAAACTAGTTTAGTTACCTGCATCAAGGACACGAAAGAGTAAAACTATTTAAACTAAGTATTTCTATTTTCCATTACCTTTTCCGAGAACTGAATAATAATTCCGCATTTGACTGAACCTCTGTAACGTTGTAATTATTATTGAAGGAGAAGTTCAAAAAGTTCCATTGGATTGTTCTCCGAGATTCTGCTCTTGTCAAAGCACGTGCAATATGCACGGAGAAAATTTCATTTCTCCATCTGGATTTTATACTTACAGAACAACTTACTTTACCCTTGGGAACATCCTCAAATTAAAATTTGACTCGGGCTCTACGTAGAAAAAATTCTAAGCTCCTGTCTATCTATGGCATGGCATAAAGCCTTCAGAGATGTACTAAAAATATGCCAGCAATATGTCTGCGTAGATAACGTCGTCATGCATATGCAAGTTAAAGGTTGATTCTTATGCAAAAACTGATTGAAATATTGCTTTATACGACTTTTTTGGTATAAAACGTTTGTTTAATGCGTCATTTGTGCCATAGAAGCTCTAAAGTCTAAAGTGGCAAAAATCGAGTAACGACAGAAAATAATGTACACAAATTAATTTATATATTATGAGGAAACTTTAGGATGCGTTGTAGGATTTGGCATGTGACACATGTTGTTTTTCCTCGTATCGTGTTGGTCTCCGTGTACAGGGATTAAAAACTACATTTTTGGTGCAGGCATAATTTTTTTATTCGAATTTCAAGATGCAATAAAGATATATTTAGCAAATATTGAGTATCAGATCCAGTATTTATGTAATGCGGGTCAGTTTGGCAAAATTCACTTAGGCAAAACGGAAACAGTTTTAGAAAACATGTCACTTGGGCAACACTGTAATTTCGTTAGCTTTTTGCGAGCAAAGCTTCCCCGAAGATACTAACTTAGTACCTTATTCAAGCCCAGGCTTCAAAATTTCACGGATATTTGTTGTGTCAAACTTTCTAATTTGGAGTTTATATTGTGTTAGTTTAGTACTTAATGTACTATTTATAATATTATTTAACTTTAAGCCCATAATATCTACATTTGGACATTAAAATGGGCTAGAGACCAGAAACTGAATTTTTGGGCAAGAGCTAAAGGCTAGAAACTGAATTTTTGGGCAAGTTTTGTCCCGCAAGAAAGAAATCACAGTTTTGCGCAAGTGAACTTTCTTTCAAAAATTGGCCAAATTTTGATTTTGCACAAGTGACTTTTGTCAAAATAACAGAATAGGTATTTCAATATTCCCATTAGTGCAATAATTGATGTTATTTCAATAAATTCCAATCAAACCATTTTGCCCAAGCAAGCCCATACTCCGTACCAAACCGAGAATTTTCGGGAAAAATGAAGTGAAGGCCAGAAGTTAAGTTCGCAATTCACTCTTAATGAGGATAATTGGTGTCTTGGCTTGGCTGCTTGCATGAGGTTACATGTTCCTTCACTTATATTGAATACAGTAGTCTCAGACTGCTTCGGTTCCAATTCCAACGTCAACATTGAGGACCCATTTGGAAAGCATGTCAGAACTTGAGTCCTTTGAATCATTGAGAAGGAGATTAGAGAGGCTGAGTGGAGCTAAATCTTAAATTGAGTGGGAATTAATTGGGCTGAAGGACTTGGGACGACTCAGGAATAGGAATGACTTTCCACGCTACATGAGGAAAGAAAGCATAACGAAAGTTCTGCACTGCACCCAACTCAAATTCATTGCCTTTCGCCGTTCGTTCCAACGTAATTCCTACTTGGCATTTTTGTCAGACCCAAGTTGGGAACTTAGTCGATGCTGCGTGCATTCTACATAGCTATCAAAGCTTCTTTAGACTAATATTGTATTTGCCGGGCTGAAATATAAAAGCACTAAAGTACCTATTCTAAAATTTTCACTTCTATATGAATTGCCATTCGTTTATTTTCATTTCTTGATATTCAATGCCTTCGTAGTATTTAGCATGTTTGTAACAAAAGTGGAATTTAGAACTGGGCATTTTTATGCTCTTGATGCTGTATGCATTATAGCTATCAGTTATTAAAGCTTCTTTAGAAAAATATTTGCCGTGCTGAAATATAAAAAACTAAAGTATTCTAAAATCTTCACTTCTGTATGAATTGCCATACATTTATTTTCATTTCTTTATATTCAATGCCTTATGGTATTGAGCAAGTTTGCAACAATAGTGGAATTTTGAACTCGGTATTTTAAGGCATTGGAATGCGAAAGCTGTACAAAAATTGAATTCCAAGTGGATGCGACGGGGAAGCTGCGCATTTAATGCTTGGGGACGGAGAATTAATATAAAATGGCGTATCACAGTTCGGATGTTTAATTTAGTGTGAATTATAAAAAAAAGGTATAGCTGATACAATTTAATTGTATCGATGCATGTCAAACGCCTTGCCAATTGCCAACATTCAAAGCTAGAATATACGCTTGCCCTAGGGATAGCCTTCAGCAGCCAATAATTAGACTTTACTAAACATTAGAAGCAAGAAGATCAGAAGAAGCTTGATATTTGTTCTGCCCAATTGTGGCGTTGCTCCTTAAAACAACTGTCGTCCTTCTGCCCGCCTTCGGTGAAAGATGTGAGGTTCATGATAATGATTAGGAGGATAAAAGGCTTTCAAAGTCTTAAATCGAATTCTGCTCTTGCCTAGTTATTCCTACCTTCCGGGGCGGGGGCTGAGACCCTGTAGCCAGAACCTCCGCACCATACACAAAGACCCAGCAGATTGGATTAGAATAGGAGTCAATTACTTTCTACAACCTCAGGCGTGAGCCTTGAGCATCTCAGATTGAGTAATCAGAAAACGGGACCAGTCACATGTTCTTTCTTGACTCATCCGTTTTCCTGTCACGTTCCGCACCTAGCTAAATATGTATGTAGAGTAGATTGAAGCTATCAGAGAAAACGGCACCACCGGCTTCTTGTGCTAAGCGAAGCAAATCGAATTAAGGATAAGTTATGAAATCTCTACCCCATCTTCTCTGTCGAGTATGCAATACGAATTACGAGACGACTTGGGGCTGGATCATTACTTACCTGTCACATATGTATGCCCTGTTCAGCTGAAGAAGAGTAGAGTTAACGGCTGGCAAAATCACGACACACGAATTTCTGAAATAGTGTTCCGCTCACGGTGACAAACTGCAGCAATATCTGCAATTGCCGCCAATGTCATTTATGAATATTATTAAATTATAATATAAATGCATATTAACTTTTACCAAGTAGAATGTTGAGTCGAGGTAAACCAAGTCCCATGTCCCATTCCATGTCGCCTCCAGTGTTGCCGTTGCCTACCAGCATTGAACCCTATTATTGCCTGCACGGGCATTCCCGCCTTGAAATACCATTGTCATTGTTTCATCCCATATTAGGTTAGGTTACCTAAAATAAATCGACCGAATTAACGTCCCGACAAACCTAACCTATCTAGTAGGCCAATAGAAAGATAACGCGAAGGCAACGCTGTTGGCGGCATAGCATAGTCCTTGGTTTACTTTGACTAGAGAATCCAGACTTTCTTAGCTATAACGCCATTTACCTAAGAGTACGAGCGAAATACTTATGTTTTGAATGCTGTAAGTGCATGGGAACTACCAAGGAGCTACAAGGATTTTGAGATGAGAAATATGCCGCTTCCGCGTAGCCAATTCGCGGAGATGGCATAGAAATTGAAATGGAAGGAGATGGGAAATAGACGGAAACGACCCAGGTCGGTCCTATGTAAATCCATAGATAGTAATTTTTGCCCATTACGAGGTACGCCTCCGCATCACCACGAATCTCCTTCCCCTCCCAGAACAAAAGCCTCTAAGGAACATTAATAGAAATGCCGATCTCTTCGGATTGAGTACATCATGGACGCACGTAGCCCAGCCAGACTGACTCCTGACTTGGATCCTAATGCAGGGAAAGCTTTTGATTACGGTCTCAAGGCTCAGGTTTCAAATAAGAGAGCTGGAACGTAGGAAAAGTCTTGTCTTGTAAATGCTTAATGTCTTAGACGTGCAGGGGATTACTTTCATTTCCAAAAAATTCGAATCTCAATTCAGTGGAATATGAGGATTTGAATGGGAAGGAATTCTTCGGAGTAATTTCCCACTTTTCTCCCATTTTCTCCGGTCATACCAGAATGGAACTGTCGCCGGCAGTTTGTTGTCAATTTTTAGCTCGGTGCATTGCCTGGAATGCAGAATGCAGATACTCACATTCTTAATTTTTTGGAGTATGGTGCCTTCTCAATTGTGTATTAAAAAGTTGATTCGGTTTAAATTTTAACTTTTAACACTTTGAACATCAGGAATCACATTTTACGTCTACTTTGAAACAATTACATTTGCTTATTCGCCGAGCTTTACTGTCGATATTATTTTGAGGCAATACTAAATGGAAAGAGATTTAATTGGGCAGTGTTCTTAGAGAATATACGAGTCTAGTACTAATTTTCACACTATAAATATAAAATTAATAAATCAATTTAAAAAAATAACAATTCGTTTGCTTTCTGAAGCTTCTTTCTGTATTTGCATTCGCGTTTCGTTGAACAAAGTGCTAGAATTGGCCCCACTTGGACAAAAACCAGTTGAGAAAAACCAACATCCGGTCACATTAGGCTAAGTTAGGTTAGGTTAGTTTACACCAGGTTTTTCATGCTATTTTGGGTTAGGTTACATCTGGTTAAGTTAGGTTAGGTTATTTTAGATATTTTCACGTCAGGTTAGGTTAGGTTAGGCAAAGATATTGACCAAAGAATTTGAAAACAAATAGCATAAAAAGCCGTTGTTTTACCAAACTGCCTCGAATCCCAAATGCAATTTTTATTGCGCTTGACTTTTTTATTGAAGCTTTACCGGTCCTATTTTTAGGAATAGCCACCAATGTCTGTTTATCTGTTTAATATCTACAACATCTTAAATATAAAAAAGAAAAACGTGTCGAATGTCGAATATACCTAAATGCACCAGGTAATATCACCAAACTGTGACACTACGCAGCGCTCGTTAGACACCAATGAATATTTGAGCAAGTGAGAAAATGCATCGAAGAAAGATGAAAATAATCCAATTGACAGGCATAATAAAAATGACGATTGCGTAGGCCTTCTCTGGTCTAAAGATTGAGAAAGGTTGGAATTCCAATGTGGAAGGAATGTGTGACAATTCCATTTGTGAGCTCGTTTTGCTGAGGACACGTCCGCTTTGGGTCTGTTGTTTAGGGAGACAAGGGAGGAGACGGCTCATGTTTCTTGACAGCAGCCCAGTTGTTCCACTCATCAGGAGGCTGATGATGATCTCTGAGGGCAGCGGTTATTAGGAGTTGAGGTCTTGGAACGCCGCTTCTCGCCTGACCAGCTGAAGCTCTGCCTTGGTGCCTATTCACGAAAGCCATTTCTCTGTTTTATTGACTTTCTACCTAGATTGCTCACTTGATTGCTCCAGCATCCATCTCACTCCACTTCTCTCCTCTTCCCACCATTTTTCTTCCCTTCTCCGCCGCCTCGTCTCTCTATAATATTTATTCCCCTCTTCAGTTCACTCCCACTTGAGGTAATAGGAAGGACCAGGCTCAGCTTCTAGCACTCCTCTAAATACATTCTTTATAACCTAAAAGACACTACCCAAATGTTACAAACCCCAGGCCAGGAACTGCCATAAATCGCCACAGAAAACAGCTGCGGTCGAATTTAGTGTGCTACTGATTAATTATGAGAAATTAAGTGTGCGTTAATTGATTGACCGAGATTAGACAAATCGTTCGAAAAAAGCTCAACTTTGTAAAGCGAAAATATGACAGATGTGATTTTAAACGATTTCACTCCTGATTTCATGAAGTTTCGGATGAAAAATGTAATGAATTTGTCTAAAATATGCAACGCTACCCATTTTATACAAAAGTGCGCATTTGAATTTTGAAAAAGTAAATGCTTGGTACAAAATTCATTACAAAAAGACGCAAGAATTTCCGAGAAACACCAAATAAAAATCAAGCCGCAAAAATTTTGGAAACTTCAAAGCAAAATATTGCCAAGAGCAAAATCTTTCAACAACCTTTGAACTGCAAACTGCTACTATTAAAAATTACCTTCAAAAAGGATCAAGACATACAATAAAGTGCAAAAAATTGGTTTTATGACCACAAAATATCAAAATTAGAAAAATATTGAAGTAAGTATGCAAATATGCTCTAAAACCTTAAAAAATGCAGGAAATATTTCGTGTAAAGTTTGGTCAGTGGAGACGAGACAGTTCGAGGTGATTCGTTGAGACCTTAAGTTCAGAATTTCATCAGCGAACTCCCTAAAAATATCCTCTTGCATAAGAATCCTAACCTCATAAATCAGATCTCAAATTCTAAAATAGTTCCATAGTACCATATAATCGAAACCAGCGATTTGCAGAAAGACACACTGAAAGTCGGGAGGTTTGTGTACACCTAGTCCAAAAAAGTAGAAGTTAAGAACCTTAGAGTCTAAGCTTGGTAAGGAGCCTTATATATTATGAACCAAGCAAGACCAAGCCTCAGCCGACCGCATCTTCCATTCTTCTCCTGTCAGCCCAACGACAGGCTTCTTTTTTCCTTTCTCGCTGGAGAGTAGACGGACTTCCCAGTTTCCAACCAGAAAAAGAGAGCAAAATTCATTTTTGGGAGCTTTAAATAAATCTCAACACTTGGTTGAGCACATTATTCCAGTACATGCATATGATCTTATTCTATAATAACTCTCTCTATCTCGGAGAATAATAAAAACTAAGAGAAAATCCCTATGCTCAGACATTCTCCAGACCCAGACACACGAACCTTGGTCACTTGGACGGATCAGGAGGATTTGAATTCAGCCGAGCGCATTTTATAAAATCATTTTCCTCCTCACTTCCTGTGCTGGAATATTGAATAGGGCAAGGATGGCATGATGAGGTTAGTGTGAATGATCCGAACTTCTCTACTCTCAGGTCAGGAACTAAGTGCTCAAACCATGTCCCAACCCTTATATACGTCAATGTGGTTCTTGTTTTGGTCCTAAAGTGAAGCTAGTCATAGAAAATTTACAAAGGTCGTTTTGTTTTGTAATGCAAAAGTGTTTGTTGTTAGTTATTACACATGCACCATCCACATGAAATTTGCTGAGCATCTAAATCAGTTTAATTATTCTAATAGTACATAAATGAGGTTTATGAAGGCTTCACGATATGCATAGCAATATTTACCCTATTTCATGCTTAGTTAAAGAACTTAAATTATTTCCTCGACATACTTCTCACCATATAGAACTGAATACGTTCAAGCCAATCTTCTACCTTTTTTTTCTTATATTAACTTTTTATTCTCTCTTAAAAATCCACAAACGCTCAGCACGTTAATATAGCTCCTCATAAAAAGTTCTTAACAACTCTGATTTTTCCCGTTTTGAATTGAAAGGTAATCTGGGAATAGCTTCGTATGGTATATGCAGAATGTATAAGAAAAATAATAAAATAAAATTTAAAGAGAATCAGCAAATAAAATGTTCTAGCAAAACTGTAATTTTCCTAGACGAAGATGAAAATAAAAGCTGTCTATATGGCTATTTTACTCAGTTTTTGCCACAATGTAACTTAGCTAGTTATTTCATAAATGAGGTGAACGTTTTAGCCCAATTCATAATTATTTGTCGGTTTTGCAACTTTTCCAAAATGGCTCAAACCTTGTGAAATGACCCTCACACGTGCATGTGCTTTACTTCTTCTCTCAAGATAAGAGCAGTTCCTACCTCCTAATCTTAGGAGGCAAAGATATTAACTACCTACACTGAAATTTTTTGACCGATATTTGCTTCTTGTGCTTTATTCCTTGATCATTCATAAGTTTGCTAAAGGAAGAGAAGAAGTGATTCGGGTATTCGTTGTTAAGAGTTCCGTGTTGAATTGAATTCAGTTCCCAACGGACTCCGACAGAGCAGGTGTCGAGTTAAGGGAATAGGCTTAATTTTTCGCGTACATTACTGTATGAGCTCCGCTAAGATACATGAACTTGTTTGTTGTCTGATGAGACTTAAGCTTGAGCTTTTCATCAATTGCTCAGTGATTGTGGAACATGATAGGTGAAACGTTTGAGGGCTTATGGAGTGAAACAAAGTTGGGTAATTGTACAAGAGGGGTTTGAGTATATTTGCTTTGGGAATTGAAACAACTATTGTGTCCATTGTGAGAGAGTCCACACTCTCCTGCCCACAAGACTGGGAAAGTTTTTGTTTGAAATACCTGAGTGAAAGCTCAGTTTCAGACCACATTCAGTTGTAGTCTGATCAAAAACAGGACAACAACAGGAGAGGAACATTAGCAGGCAGACTCAATAAACATTTTGAACCGAGACAGAAGAGAGCAGTTTGACGTCTTTACTATTCCAGGCAATCTGGGTCCTCTGGCCTCGGGCGGCAGAACTTTCGGATGCAGACGACAGGTTCCTATTTATCTGGCTAACTTCCATTCCACTTTCAATTCAATTTCAACTACAGTAGTTGATGGGCATATGTTGCCCTATTTTCTCTACGAAAACAGCTTCGTGTGCACAATACAGGCTATTTCCCTAAAACTTTGTTACTTATAGCTCTGTCTCAATCTCCACTTACCAGACAGATTAGAAGCCTTAGAGTTTGAGTAACTACGAGGAAAGTGAATAAGTTAACTCGGGTATATCCTGACATCTTGACTCCTGATAATTACAACTTGCAATTATCAACTCAATATATATGAAGCGAACAAACCACTCGATTGATAATTCAAATTTCTGCCATAGGAGTTCAAAGTGAACTTCTTTACTTTACATAGATATTTTAATCTGCGATATGTTTCTCAAACTGAACTTCGATTGCACTTTTATTTTATTTTAAATCAGAACGATGAGCAATGAAACTTAATAACGACTGTTTTTGCAGAATGATGACTTGCGGTTAACTTGACCTTAGTGCCACTCTAATTTATTAACGTCAGCTTGCCTAAAATTGTCAAAGTTACTTTTTAACTAATTTTACTACAATTACTACCTGATGCTTGCCGGATTTCGGGAACCTTAGCCGAAATTTTACCAATATCAAATAAAAAACCTGACTGACGTCAGCCTGTGACCAAAAAGGACGAACAACTGACTACAGCTGAGCGACTCTGACGCACGATAAACGACGTGAAGCATCAAGACCAGCCGAGGAAGCTAGATACTGCCATGATGACGAGAAGCATACTCAGGCTTGCGGAGGCATACGCAGGTTGCGGAGGCATTCGCAGGCTTGCGGAAGCATACGCAGGTTTGCGAAAGCATTGAACAATTGAACTGCTTAAGCAAATGTTAGTTTAACCAATAAGCTGCAATATATATACGAACCAACGAACCCTTTTAAATATGCCTGTATGTAAAACCTATATACCAATTGAACTGATGAAGCAAATGTTAGTTTAAACAACTGGCTGAAATATGCATACGAACCAAAGAACCGTTTTAAATATGCCTGTAAGTAAACCCGATACACCATTGAACTGATAAAGCAAATGTTAGTTAAAACAACTTACTGGAATATACATACGAACCAAAGAACCGTGTCCAATATGCCTGTATGTAAAACCAATGTACCAAATGAACTGATGAAGCAAATGTCAGTTTTACCACTTGGCTGAGAAATACATACGAACCGATGAACCGCTTCAAATATGCCTGTATGTAAAACCAATGTACCAAACTTGATGTTGACATCTGTTGCTACGCTTCGTTCTACGAACGATAAAATTTTCGATAACCTTATTTGATGCGGTCAGAGTCAATTTGCCTTTAACACCTCTCGAATGCAGCGTTAAACCCGTATGACATATGCTGTGCTCTTCGCGCGCTCCATCCGCTTGTGATACAGATTCACATACGGAGGCTTGCTCCTATTCCGAAAAAAATGTTACAGACAGACGGACGGACAGGACCATCCCATAAGACCTTTTTGGTCTAATATATCAATAAAAATAGTCAATCGTAGTTGGTGAAAAGTAATAAAGTTGTCAATAATAATTACCTACGATTAAGGAAAGAATTTTTTGCAAAGACATTTTTTGGGTGCTCGTTGCGACTTTGCCAGCTTCAGAAGAACTCAACGACTCACATCAAATTGGCAACAATAACCGAATTTTACACTGCCTATTTTAAATTTTTAGCGCATTACTTGCATATTTTTATGCATTTGTAATTTTGTGCATATTTCTTAGAATTTTTTACATTTTGAGCGCACTCGTACTGCCTATTTTGACACTTCTCAAAGGCAATTTGCTATTGCATCAGTTACATACTAAAAATCGTGTGCCGGTTTTTTTTGATTGGTAACACTTTTTTGGAATATTCCCAAAATATTTGGGGCTAGGTTCTATAAATGTTTATAACGTGCACATTCCTGTAGTGCACGTCTAAAGATATTGCAGATAGGAGATAAGTGACAATCGGAGTCAAAGAGAATCATGTCTAACCTTGCTTCAACCTTTGCCAAATCCCTGTAGCACTTATTAGTAACTTGTCACAGATCCCAATCCCATCATATAGCCATGCTTTACGCCGACGACGTAACTTTGACAATGACAGAGTTTTGGCTGGAGTGAGTCTTTCCTGCAGCTTGGTCCACTTGGTCACCCCGAGCACAGAACTGGTTTCCATGATACATCCGAAACGACATATATGACGTATTGGGAGTATCATCCACTTCCCCACTATGTCGACAGGATGGAAATGGGCATTTGAGAGAGCGCTGAGAAGTATTGTGCAGAGGCGAGTACACAAAAGTCCAATTCTGGAGAACTGGACCGAGCTTGCCTAAAATACGATATAGGACTCAACTTGTCCAAAAAACATTATTGGATGATTCGAGGAGAAAAATTGGAGGAGGAGAAAATCATGGGATCTTTTCTGATGAAACGAAGCGTGCAATTGACTTTGTTACGACTTGAGCATGAACATCATCAGTGGAGAAAGTGGGCAAAGTATTTCTATTTACTCTTATCAGTCCTGGAAGCTGAGGAACTGGCCTCCACGTATCCGTATCCGAAATGTGAGGCCCATATCTCATCTTCAACTTGAGTCCGTTAGCACTCTCACTTCATTTTCTACATTAGAGTTGGTGGGCATACGTTATACGTTAGGTGGATGAAGGATGCTTGAGAGCACTATTTCGTTTCCATTGTAGTGCGAGGAGATGCAGCTATTGTTACAATAGCCACAAGTTCCCGTGCTCTCTCCCAGTTCCGCTTTCTCCATTCTCCATACTCAGCCGAGCGATGGACCTGATCTCTTTTCCTATCCTTCAAATGGATCACAGATCATAGTCCAATTACCAGGAACCACACGCTCAGAACCTTCTCACTCCACTTGGACCATTAGGAACAGGTCCATTAAGCTTAACCTACGCAACTTCACTCTGAGGCACGTCGTAGCAAAGAGGCGGCTAAAGGAATTTTTATCCTAATTAATTATCGGGAAATAAGGCAGAGTTAGTTTTATCTGTCTGCACTGCATGTTGCAAAATAGTCGTTCCGCAGCACGTCGATTTCTCAGAGGAAAAATTGAGCCAAAGCAAATAGATAGCGAAAGTGCAATGCACTTCAATTCATGCATTGTCCTTCATTTAAACCCGCAGTAATATGTGCTACAATTAAATCAAACCCAAGAATAAGAATCTGTCAACCAAAGATGACGAGACGACGGCTAAATCCTAATGACAAAAACCTAGAGAACAGGAGAGGCCGCATTTACAAGCCATTGCCGATCGGAGTTTCTTGTGTGTTTAAATACGGCTAGTGGATTTCGGCGCATTTTATAATGTATTCAGCAGCAGTTTCAAGTTCACGTGTACTTTTATGTGGCATGTGGTGTGTAACTATCTGAGATAGTCGCTGCGCTGCTTGCCAAACACATTACACGCTATAAAATACACACGTGTGCTTCCGAACGCGTTATAAAAGGCGCCGAAAGCCACTAGCCGAATCTAAACACAGGAGAAATTATAATTTAACTCGACAAGGAAGTAAATGCGACGGTCATTTTAACATTGCGTTGGCTCAAAGCAAATATCTTGACTGTACTGTATAAGCCTAGAATTGATGTCTTCGAAGAGCTTTCCCTTAGAAAAAGTTTCAGAAAAATGCAATTTAAAAGGAGCATGCATATTTAAGACTAGTTGCCCAATGTAGTCACAACGTAAGTTGCTATCTGTATCATTTAACGGGTTACCTTGTTACAGTAGTGTTTTCTACAAAGACCGTGAACGCCAATGTCAATCCAAACAATCACTTCAAGTTTCGAAGTAGCGATTTCAGGAATATATAGCAGATAGGTACCTTGTGTTTACTCTGGTAAAATACAGTTGTTGCATTGGTCACTGGAAAATTTGTAGCTTTCCCTTGATTTAGCTTCCGATTTATGAATAGAGTAAATTCAGTTATACTAATGACGAAAATAGTTATCCTAACATGTAATAAAACCTGTGATATTTCAACCCAGTAAAGAGTCCTGGAAAATCGTATTTACACATCAGTGCTTCTAAAGCGGAAGGATGCTACTAGTTGCAATGCAACAAATAAGTGCATAGTTAAACTGATTTACTTCACTCAGGCAGATAAACTGCATTGCATCCCATAAATATTCACATCACACCCGCTTCACTGCAAGAGCAAAAGTCGTATACAAGAGAAAGTGTAAATGGGATGAGTAACGCCGCACATTAAGCTCGTGCTAAAGACTCGATCATATCGCTATCGAATGCAGCTGCTACGTTTCGTGAAATATAGCAACTGGACTCAGTCAATTGAATTTTTTAAAACCCCGAACTGTGTCTAGACGAGTATTTACATCAATTTCATATCGAATCCGAGAAGCTCAATGCAGTAGTGAGTGAGTGGGTATGGTATAGGTTATTTTAAACAAATAAGCAAGTAGTTCATGGAAAGTGACGGGACATTAGATGTGGTCTAATGGAAAACTACTCCGAGGATGAAATGCTGATTACCTAATGGATTTACTCTCCAGCTCACTCGATTTTTTTATTCCGCTCGACCTTCATTTTTACGGCTTGGATTTCCATTTAGAAGGCTGCTGGGCTGGAGTACGGAGACTAGAAACAGAGCTCAATGCTCATACTTGACGATACTCCTGATCCGAGCCTAAGCGTAGTCTTGTTTATCCCAAGCAAGGCATGGTACTCAGACAGAGAGCGTCGTAAATTGGAAATTGGAAGGATACCCGTTTCTCTTCAAAAGATTTACAGCACTCAAGTGTAATAAACTGTGAGGTCAGGGCGAGAGCTTTGATTGCTCAAACCATCTTGTATCTCGCATCTGTACTTTTCCGCATGTACTTGAAGCACACGTAACGTACTGCTGAAGTATATTTTCCGATTCGACTTAGCCTAAACTCAATATTTAATGGAAATACGAATAAAAATATTTATCAACCAAGATGCACGAGCGCTTCTTTCTCTCTGGGCATTGAACAGTGAAAAGCCGCACATTTCTATCATGTAAAAAAGCGTTTCTGCTTCTATTGTGCAAAGTATTTTGCAACATGCTGCTGCTTGCACTAGCCACTTGGTATACGTACTCCGTATTGAATTCTTGTTCAATTTTCATAATATTAATAACAAGTTCAGTGAATGCAGCAAGAATTCACAGATTGTCTGTTCTTTCTAAGCATTCTTCCAAATGTTGTTTATTGTTAATGTCGATGGAATATTGGGTGTTGGATAGGCGTTTGATGACAAAACCCTCCTTTGGTCCAGCTAAAACGAGTCAGGTCAATAGCCGCAGAACCAAAAGTGTAGCATATATCGAATTTGCTGAAAAGGTCTTTTTTTAGCAAAATGTAACCGTTCCATAAAAAGACATATACTAACAAATACAGCTGCTTCACATCAATGAACAAAAACTAATTAAATTCATGGTTGGTCATAGGCTTCCACGAATCCCTTGACGCATTGTAACCACACGTAATGCATGTTTTCTCCCTCAAAGGTGGATGTTTTACGCTTTCACGTTCCATCAAATTGGAGTTGAAATATATGGAGATACGTACGACCGTGCATATATGTATGATAGCTAGGTTAGGTTAGCTTCACTTCTGGTCCCTTTTAGAGTTTGTGATGAAGAATGTTTACAGGTGAGTTCCGTCTTTTCTCTCAACGAAGTACCAAAATGCAGTATATCAAGGCCATCGCCATTCTCTTTCGTTTTTTTAAATATGTTCATGCATTTTCGGAACCTGCGCTAAACTAGGGAAGGTTGTTGTTGTCTGTGTTAAGTGTTTTTGATGTTTCTTGTTTTCTGACACAGTTGTTTTCTTCTGACCTAACCTAAAACCACGAAAAGCAAACTATCAGAAGGCTGGAGAAAATCATCCTGCGCATTGCTTTCTATTGCTGAACGTTCATAACCTTATTCAGTAATTGTTCCGTTTTGATACAGGACGGAGGTTTGGAGGTGGGAGAGACGGTATGCTGTTGGCTGGGTGAGCGGAGGAGATGACAGCGGTGGGTGACGTTGTGTCCCGATGGCCCTGTGCGGCCTGGCTCGAGGGCTGCAGGGAGTCCAACAAACTCGTCCTCATCATCGTCGCCATCGCCCTCCTCCTGGACAACATGCTTCTCACCACTGTCGGTACGTAGCGATTCTATATTCAAAATTGTTCGGTTCAACAGGCTCTACCAACAACTCTGTCAGTTTTATCAACCGTTTGCGGTACTCGAGAGGTGTCAAAGGCATTATCGAATTCACGGAACCCTGACAGGCTTAAAGAACCACAATTGGTTCTTGGTTCAACGTTTTACTCTGAAATTATTTTTACAAATTGCATATTTTCTAACCTAGTCTGTTTTGTACATTCAGAAGAGTTAAATGTGGTAACTAAATTCGACTCAAATCAGATATCCTCTGAATTCATTAAAAGAAATACGCATACACGAAATATAAAACCACTTTGTTCTGGAAGTTTCTGCCGTATTTGTTTGATTTTCTATCCGAGCCATTGTTTTCGATCAATTGTCGCCTAAAGTTCTCCTGCTTCAAACTGCCTGGCTCAGGTTCAAGAGTGAGGATTGATTGAGTACACAATACTGCAGAGAGTTCCTTACTGAGGAGTTGTAGCCCCAGGTCCTGTACCGGATCTAATCTTCCTCCGCTCCCAAGCTCCTTTTCCTAATCACACGGACCATTGGCCTCTAATCTACTGATATTCAGCCTGGCGTAGGCACAGACAGCGTCATTGTACACTAAGGCCGAATCAAAGGGAACGTGTGCTCCAAACACCCAATTCACAAGTCAATGACACGATGTGAACTTGGTCACTAAATTCTTTCACTATCCAGCCCATAAAAACCGCAACATTAAAAACCGCATCATAAAAGCGTATGCGCCCCCAGCGTTTTCTGGTGGGGCGCATACTCTACCAAGCGCTGATAGTGTATGCGTCCCCCCTCGACTCCTAACTTCTTCCTTTGCAAATGAATGACATTGCTTTAGATTGGTTTTGTTAATTTGACTTAGTAATGCTTCCAATGTTTTGTTCTATATTCGTATGCCTTAATGTTTATGAGTTTAGTTAGAATTAGTTAATGTATAAGTTCACTTTTTATTTCTATTATTTCTATTATTTTAGCTGTAAACTAAATGAAGTGTTTGTGTCATTTTTTACGCAATATGATATAGGCATTTTTTAACTTCGCTTATCGCAGTAATTATTGTAAAGCAGACTTCCTTGTTGGTTGTGCTTTCAATGATTTTCTGCTTATTTTGTGTGGGTAGTTTTCATGCTTATTTGAATAATAATTTGAATTTTGAATATTTAGAATAACTCAAAACCTGGTTCCATTCCATTCCATTCCATATTGATAAATAAATTGTCATTCATTTGCAAAGGAAGAAGTTAGGAGTCGAGGGGGGGCGCATACACTATCAGCGCTTGCGAGTATGCGCACCACCAGAAAACGCTGGTGGGGCGCCCCCCAGAGCGGGGGGGGCATATGCAATCACTACCAAAAACCGCAACATTAAACAGCAACATTAAAAACCGCATCAAAAAGTAGAGCACGATACTTAAATCATTAAATACTGTTAGCTAAAAATTTCTATTTAGCGAGCTTGTGGTTAAGTTGTACTGTGCGTCTAGTGTCAACCTGCATGCCTTTAGCAAAGGAGCATCAATTACTAGTTGAGTAAGAATTCCTAATTTACATGATTAGGTTAGATTGAACTGACATCCTGGTATTAAATTCTAACTTGCCGCACAGGAAAACCCTGTGTAAAACCGCGCTGCTAGTTGCATTTCCTGAGCATTTGGTTGAAGTAGACTTCATGAAACAGGCTGTAACCACGCATTGTAAATACCCAAAACTTCGACTTGTCCAACCAAATCTAATCATGATCAAAATATCGCGCGTTTCAGGCAGAACCTAACCTAACCTACATAAATCATCGAAATGTATTTTCAGTGGTTAGTGCAGTTGGTGGTTACAATTAGCTGACTCAGCATTTTCCATAAAGTCTACTTGCACCCATACTTCCGCCTATACATGTGGCTAACACATTTGAATATTTGGAGGAAGTTTAAATAATTTAAACGTGATAGTGATTGCGACTTGTGAGCCAGACCTGTATAGGGAGAGAGCTCAGTGAAGTTGCTCCCTCGTCATCAATACGTCACCCATGCTCTTTGCCTGTCTGCTTGCATACCAGTTACGCCCCTTTTCCAACTTTTTCTTAATTTCTGCTTAATGCAAAATCCTGCAATCGATATTTTTTCAAAAAATATGTTTCAGAAACTAGACCATATTTAACTACATTTCGCTACCATAAACTCCGAATAGCGTGTTTCCTTCATTAAGATAAAAAATCCCGAAAACGGGTCGTTTAACACGTAAGAGCATGAGAGAAAAATTCTCTTTCACACCAACTCGCTCCTCTGTGTTAAGAGATGGGACCGCGACAGTAGCGACATGCGGAGAGCTCTACCCCTATATGTTGCTGGAAAATTTCCATTAGCAATAAATGCTGACTTATGTAAGCCTTTGTAAAAATAATATTTTTGTGTTGCGGTTTTTAGTGTTGCGGTTGAGTTATGCGGTTTTATGATGCGGTTTTTATGTTGCGGATGTTATGTTGCGGTTTTTAATGGCACCCATTCGGTCCAGTGGCAAAAGAAAGCTCAGCCATTGTAACTTGTAACCATCATGCTTCATACAATTAGTCATGAATTGTTTCAAATTGGAACTTTCCGTTTGGGATGAGTCTTGCACTTTTTCTGGGCATTATTCTGCTCACAACAATTGGTTCAGTTCCAGAATTTTGATTGAGGCTTCATTCATGGTCATATGCTACCAGAGTGCGAGAGCGGACAGGATTTGGCCGTGGTTTTTTGAAGAAGAAGCGTCACGTACTGTAATCCTTTATTATTAATAGGGGCTTTGCAAAGCCCAGAGGTTGCTGACTTTTTAGGCCGACTTGAGAAACTGTAGACTCACTCGAGCATGGAGTATGGGATTCCAAAAACAATATTTTAGAGGTGCACGGTGACGAAATATCTTCTATAAAATACACAGTCAATATTTTCGCATATTTTAGCTATAAATATGAGAGTATTCGAGCGAAGAGTGACTTCAGCACATAGAAGAAGATTTTGGAAGACACTCACATGCGAGTAACGTGTGATACTTTACGTACACTAGTGAGCTACATTGATTGGTGATTTTATTGGCAGGATAAAGCGTAGTTGCACGGCCTTATTGGTATTTCCATATATTGACCAGTTTAATTTCGGTCCAATTAAATTACCAATCAAAGCAAGACCAACCTCTAATTTCTTCAACAATGCGTTGAGCTTCAGCAGTTGTACATCCTCTTCATATTAGCTCAAAAATATGCAAAAATCCATTAAGAGATTCTGAGATAGGCGACGGCGGGAATAGTGAGTAACTAATACACTTTCGGTGTTCCGTGGTGTCCTTTTCGTGAAGAGAATAACAATTTGAGTGCAGCCTTCATACACGTTCGTCAAGGCGTGGGATATAGAAAAAACAGCGTCAGGCTTAAAGTGCGTATAAGACAAGAGAAGGATTAAGACCAGGGTGGCTACTATTACGGGATAACGTATAAATAAAGTAGAAGATTCTACGGCAATTGAGCTGGGCAGCCGAATATTTTGTATTTCCGGAAGAGCTTAGTTCCTTCAATGTCATGTGTATCATGTTCAAAATATACAAAGGTAGCCGTATCGATTGTTT